>PISX010011960.1:36090-62819 GCA_004024625.1 Mellivora capensis | reverse complement strand
CTGAGTGCAGATGGAATTTTTATCCTCCAAGAAAAGGTATGAATCTGACTTCTCTCTAGGGCACTGTAGGTGCTCAGCAAACATTTCTGGAATGAATTATAAAGCCTGCCTAGGAACCACTAACTCCTGCTTGGCAACAGACAGCTTCCCAATGTCTGTCTGTCTTGCTCACAACAGCCTGTGTGGGACACAGAGCTGGCTTCTCTCACCCATTTCACAGATGAGGAAAGTGAGCCTCAAGGAGCTGTCCAAAGCCACAGAGCGGCTACAGAAAGAGATGAGATTAGAATCTGGGTCTAGCGGGGTTTATTCCTGTTTTGGTGCAAGTGCGTCCATGTACAGGTATGCAAACACAACTCTGTGCACCCTGGAAGGTGCAAACAGGTGTGGACCCCAGCAACTTTGCATGACCCTCTGGTGATCTCAAAGGGTTGTGGCAAGTGGAACAAGCAATCGTGACTATTAGGAGGAGAAAGTCTGTTATTTATATTCTAAAACACAATGAGTCAAATCCAGATTAGACCGCTAGGGATTAGCATCATTCCCACACAACGGATTATCATCATTCTCACTCAAGGGTGTTTCCACAGACTTTCTCAAGGAGGAGAAACAAAAGGACTAGAAAGATCCTCGTCACCCCGCTGGGTCTCCGTCTCCTCACCCCTGAGATAAACCACAGTAGGTTAAAGGGTAATTCACTCCAGGACCAGGATCCCACCTGGAGGCTGCCGAGCTCCCGAAATCCCACACAGTTCCACCAGGGGGCGCGCACCAGGTGGCCAGTCTGGCTCCAGTAGGGAGTTTTTGCAAGGGGAACGGGGGTCCCTTTGTTCATCAGCCTCCTGTGGACACCTGGCTGGGAGCCCTCCAACGTCTTGGTCCCCAGGAGCCCCAGCGGTACAAGTGAAACAAAATCCAGCCCCTCCTTCCATACAGAGAGCCTGCCCCCAAAAGCCCTAAGGGATAAGTCAGCTCCAAGGGATAAGTCCACTGGCCGGGATCAAAACAGGTGTTGCGATTTCCTTGCTGTGTGTCTCTGGGTCAGTCACGTCCCCTTTCTGAGCCTCAGGCTCAGCATCTCTGAAATGGGTATGTTCCTATACCTCAGGATACAGTGAGGTCACTTTGGCAAAAGGGCCAGGAAATGGCACTCGGCAAACCTCAGAAGGGCTCAAACCTGTGTCCTTATCTACAATATGGGGACAATGAATACCCGTCTCTTGGGGTATGTGAGGTTAAATGGGACAACAGAATAATGTTCATTCAATGAATAATCTAAGCACAGTGTCAAACAGATACTCAATATAGACTGTATAGTCATAGTAATAGCAGCAAAGTAAGAACTTAAAACAGTGACACTACAGTTCATAGTGCCTTACACACATTAATTCATCTAATCTCACTACATTTTTTTCTTTTTTCTTTTCTCTCTCTCTCTCCTGCTTTTTTTTTTTTTTTTTTTTGAGTGAGAGTGTGTGTGAGCAGAGGGAGGGAGAGAGAGAGAATCCCAAGTAGGCTCCACTCTGAGCACAGAGTCTCATGCAAGGCTTGATCTCATGACCCTGAGATCATGACCCAAGCCAAAATCGAGAGTCAGACACCCAACCAACTGAGCCATCCAGCTGCCTCTAACCTCATTGCATTTCTAATAAGTAGGTTCCCTTATTTCCCCTATTTTACAGATGGGGAAACTGAGGAAGAGATGTTAACCCACTTAAGGTCACATAGCTGCTAAGTAGCAGAGTCGGGATTCAAACCCAGGCCAGCTGGTTTAAGAGATGTCCTCTCTTCTGTATGCATATTACACGCTGATTTTACAAATTATCTTCCAGGCAATGAAAGACAAAGTAGATAAATTGGTCTTCATCAAAATTAAAAATGTTTGTGCATCAAAGAACACTATCAAGAAAGTGAAAAAACAACCCACAGACAGGAGAAAATATTTGTAAACCATACAGCTGATAAGGGATTAGTATCCAGAATACATAAAGAACTCCGACAGAAAACTCAACAGCAACCAAAAAGAACAACCCAATTCCAAAATGGGCAAAGGACTCAAATAGACATTTCTCCAGAGAAGACACAGCGCATGAAAAGATGCTCACCATCCTTAGCCATTATAGAAATGCAAATCGAAACCACAATGAGATACCACTCCATATCCATTAGAATAGCTTCTATCAAAAACCAAAACCAAAACCACAAAATGGAAAACAGCCAATGTTGGTGAGGGCAGGGAGAAATTAGAACACTCGTGCATTGCTGGTGAGAACACAAAATGGTGCAGTTGCTGTGGAAAATAGTGTAATACTTCTTCAGAGACTGAAAGAGCTGCCTTATAATCCAGCAGTTCTCCTCCTGGGCGTATGCACCCACAAGGACTGAAAGCTGGGACACCGACAGATACTTGCACACCCATGCTCACAGCACCATTACTCACAACAGCCAGGAGGTAGAAACAACCCAAGGGCCCACCAACAGACGGATGGATAAACAAAATGGGAACTAGAGATACAATGGAATATTATTCTCCCTTGAAGAGGGAGGAGATTTGGACCCCTGCTACAACAGGGATGAACCTTAAAGACATTACGCTAAGTGAAATAAACCACACAGAAAATGGCAAATCTCGGATGATTCCCTTTATCTGAGGTACGTAGAGTAGGCAAATTCAGAGAGGTAGGAAATAGACGACGGCAGGGGCTGGGGGAAGCGGGCTAGGGGCTTAGTGTTCACTGGGGACAGAGTTTCTGTTTGAGAGGAAGAAAAATTTCTGGAAACGGAAAGTGGTTAGGGCTGCACAACACCGTGAATATATTTAATGAAACTGAATAAACCTGGTCTCCCAGCTTCCCATTCACCCTCTCCAACCCCTTCAAAATGTCCACTAGGGGCGCGCTCCAAGCCTCACCTTCAGTGGTATGTTAATAAGTTTGCTCTCTGGGCTCTTCTGGGCCTCTGGCAGGCCTATCACCAAGTCCCTTCTTCTGACTCTGACTGGGCCTTCTCATCCCTGCCCTGACCAGCCTTCTCCTGCCTTATCTCCACTGCTCTCCAGGTAACCCCTCCTCAAAGCTCCCAGAAAACCCCCAATTCTCCTATTCCTCTTTATGTATACACATGCTATTCCCCCAACCTAATGGCCTTCTTGGCTAATTCTTTCTTCCATCGCTGGCTCTGACATTCTTCTGAACTCCTCCAGACGGTATGATACTTCCCTTCTCTGTAGTTACCAAAGCAGCCTGTGCTAACCCCAAAGCAACCCCTTTAATATGGCCATCAAGACAGTGTGACCTGACCTCTGCCAACTCTCTCACTCCTCACTGTCCACTCTAGCACCAATGCCACCACCATCATCATCATTGTAATCATCATCACCACGAGTAGTACTACAAAACACAAGCCCCAGGACCTTTGCACTTGCTTTTCCCTCTGCCTGATGCTCTCCCTCTGATTCTTCCACATGGCCAGATGCTCCCCTTTCAAGTCTCAGCTCAAATGTCACCTCCTCAGACAATCCCTTCTAACCCCTATTAGCAATGAAATAGCTTCCAACCACCCTCTTCCTCAGCTACTCTTGATTCCCAACACCCTATTTTATTTTCTTCATAGCACTTGGTACCATCTGAAAATCCTTCTCTTTTGAGTCTGGCTCCTCATTTAATGTCCATCTTCTCACACTGAAGTAGGAGCTCCAGGAGGGCAGGAACCACTTTTGTCTTGTTCACTGCTCTACCTGAAGAACTAAGAACAGTGCATGGCACACAGTAGGTGCTCAGTAAATATCTGTTGAATGAATGAGTGGGTGAATAAATAAATGACTAGTATCTATCATCCTGGACTGTATAATATCTTGTTTATAGTCTATGAATGGGAGCAATTTGAGAACAGAAATGAACTTATTCATCTTTATATCCTTAGAGCTTTGTATATATAAATAACTGGGTGATGGATGGGAGGATGGATGGATGGATGGATGGGAGGATGGGAGGATGGATGGATGGATGGATAGATGGGAGGATGGATGGATGGATGGATGGATGGAAGGATGGAAGGATGGATGGATGGGAGGATGGATAGACAGCTGATAAATGGGTGGGTGGTAGTTGGGTAAACATATGAACACAAAATACCTCCAGTACAAAATCTAGGGCACAATCAAGCATTTGCATTTAAGACCTAGGAATCAGAAACCTTCTGGTCTGGTTGGTTTTAATCCAGAAAAGGAACTTTAATCAGTTGAGACATAAATTACTCAACCCAGCAGTGACAGACAAGAAACAATTAACAAATGGAATTAGCCACAAGTCAGGATTCCTGAGCCTCCTAAGAGCACAGGGTGTCAACAAGTTTCTCACCATTCAGGTTCCACACTCACAATCCTAAAGCTGGCGTGTCATCCTTCTTCCGCCTCGCCCAGGAAGGATGGTCACTCTGGCCTCTGAGCCAGTTACCACCCAGCCTGTCTCTTCCACATCAGCTTTTCTTCCTGTCTCTGAGCCCTACTTTCCAGCAGAATGGAGGCCTTGGAGGGCAAAATTGTTCCATCCCAGAGGCCCAGTGCCCAGCACCCATCTCACATCACATCATACAGACACTAGACAGATTTACTCTCTTATCCCGAATGCTGGTTTGGAAGCCAAGGCTTCCTTGACAAGGAGTTGGCAATCCCCATTTTCTTTTTCAGACTGTGTACTAAAGAATGCTATTTGTTGAAAGACCAACAGCCATATCCAACTTAGCCACCTTCCATGATGGAGGCAAGAAGTCTTGAGCATTGACTGTCCCGGACTCTCTTGTGGCTAACAGTGGCCTTGTGACCCAGTTCTTGCCCATGACATGTAAGTGAAAGTCTTCTGGAGGGTGCTCTGGGGAAAGCTCTTGCTTCCTTGCAGACTCGGCTAGCATGGCCCTTCTGACTCCCCACTTCTTCCTGCCAGAGAGTGGAATTAATTCTTGGGAAAGTGGCAGCCCTTTTGGGACCATGAGGCACAAAGCATGAGGGAAAGCCCAAGGGACTCTCAGAGATGCTGAGCCAAGCCAACAGCTACCCACCTCAGTACATCTTGCTGTGTGTGATAAATTAGCCCTTTTAATTAAGCCAGTGAGCCACATTCCTGAAACATTCAATTCAAATGACATCAACACAGGTCCAGCATCAAACTGGGGAATGCCAAGCAACAAATTATAGGGAGAAAAATCCATATCGTGGACAAATAAAAAACCATCAAATCTTTATTCACAGCTAGTTTTTAGCATAATCTCTGATGAGTTATTTCTAACAGTTCATATAGACTCTTCCATTGTTTTTCCCCTTCCCACCTGAATACCTAGGCAACCAAATGAAATGCAAATAAAGTATCTAACCAAGACCAACAATGTATCCACTAGGAGTCATTTCACAAATTCTCTCTTATCTCAAGTTGACTGCATTCACAAGACTTGCATTAGAATCCCAACTGGTTTTTCCCTCTATCCTCCAGTCACTATAATGAAGTTACTGGGTTCAAGTTCTTTTCAAACCTTCAGAACTGCTCCGGGCAGATCCTTGAACAAAGATGGCGCACAAGGGCTGAACTGCCAGGAGGTGGCGCCATCTTTCAAAAACCAGCATCCTGGTTTCCTCAGTGGGAGACGTAGGAAGAGTCTGAATTTGGCACGAAACACACACGGGGGTGTCCCGGAAGACGCATCAAGGTCTATAAGACTCCAGCTGGTCTCCTGGACTCTAGATCACATTCACTGCGTAGAGCAGTTTCACACCCTTGAACCTTTGCCCAAGCTGTTCCCTCCATGGGGGCAAACCATCTCTTCCCAGACCACACCCATTTAGCAAACACCTGGTCATCCTTCAAGACTTCAAACAAGAGTCCCTGCTCTCTGAGAGGCTTTGGACCTTGAACAAATTAAATGAAAGAGTGCTGGGAAAGCACATGATACAGGCCCTCGCTCTAGTAAGCACTCAATGAACAGTAGCTTTTAGAAACCATTGCAATTGTTTATCTGCCTTCTTATGTATCTGTGTCTTGATTGCAACTGGTGCAATTTATTGCTGGTGCAATGCCCAGCACAGCACGAAGAACATACAGATAAAAATTTGCCAAAAAAAAAAAAAAAGACTGAGACCCTCCCCAACACTCCACCTCAGCCAAACTGGTCTATTTGATGTTCCCCAAACATGCCTCTTACATCACCCCACCCCCATACCTTTGCATATGCTATTCCTCCTTCCTGAGTGCCCTTCCTCTCTTCCTCTTCTACCTAACTAGACCTTTCTAGACCATCTTCAGGTAACCCTGGACTGTAACCCCAGGGGGACTGGGAGAACCTCCAGTACCCCTCATTCAGGGCCCAGCACATAGTGGGCCCCTGAGAGAACGAGCCCATCACTAAATGAGCCAGCAAATGCTGGCCAAGGGTTAGGAGATTTGGGAGAACATTCTCAAGGTTAGCAGAGGTCCGCCACTTGCCATGACAGGGAACCCCCACAGCTGGTAATCTGGACCTTTAGTCTATGGGAGGGGCCTCTGGGGCAAACTGTGACCCAAGGCCATGGTCCACAACTGAGTCACTGTGTTTTATGATCCCTGCACGAGTGCCGACCAAAGACTCATTTTCTGGGGGAAAGGAGGGCACACCCATCCATGGATAGGTGAGGGATGTGTCCCAGCACAGGGCTCAGATCTGCCACAAGGACTCAAGGTCCTATTAAGTGTAGCCCTGAAAGCAATAAGGAAGGGCGGGAGCAGCAAGCACCAGCCAGGTACTCAGAAAGGTGATCTGTAGTCCCAGCTCTGTCCCAGTGCCATCGGGCTCTCCCTGAACAAGACACCTCCCCCTGCTGGGCCTCAGCTTCCTCAACAGCAGAAAAACTCTTAAGATTGGAGGCATTTCCCTGTTCCAACTAGCAGCAATTCCAGAGAACATAGAAGAAAAAGAAACTGAGAGCAAATAAACAATATGATAGTAGCAGCTAACGTTTATCACGCAGTCACCAGGCACTGTGCTAAGTGCGCTACAAACATCATCTTGGCATGGCTCCAACCTGGGAGAGGTACTTCATGGTTCTGAGCCTCAGTTTTCCCATCTATAAAATGGGGATAATACTAGTTTCCATATCAAGCATTGTAAGCTGTTAGGCATTATTATTACTATGTTTCCTATGATTTTATATAGGAGGAAAAGAGAGGCCCCGAGTGGTAAACTCACTTGTTCGCTGCCTCTATTAAATGCCAGGGCCATACTGGTCTGACCTCGTGCTCAGAGTCTGACCTCGTGCTCAGAGTCTGACCAGCCTGTGGGTCAGTCGGGTGTGGGCGTGGCTATGCAAATCAGCAGAGCAGCAGCCCTGGCAAGTCCAGGCACCCTTTAGAGGGCGACCATGGCAGAAGAGCTGGCAGCCAACCCTGGGCTGAACAAATACCATATTCTCACCCCCAGGGCCAGGGTTGTCTTGTTCCCTCATGAGTTGATGCGCCAAGTGCTACAGGCCCAGAGAGGGGCCGGCAGGGGCTGTCAGCAGGCCAAAGACACAGTTTTGTGGCAGAAAGGGCCCAGGTCCCAGGATGGAAGCAGAAGATGCCTGGTTTCCACCCCAGCTCCCCCACATGCTGTGTGGCCTTGGGCAAGTGGCTTAACCTCTCTGAGCCTCAGCTTCCTCCTCTAGGACATGGGATTCATACTCCCTCACATGAGGGACTGGAGTGGGGATGGACAAGTCCTGAGACACAGTCTCAAAAAAGGGAGATGAACCTAAACCTAAACGGAAACCAGCAGCACAAAGTCATTAATCAGGAGCAATGGGAGCAGCAGACCCCATTTATGGGGGGACTCCTCCACCAAGCACGTCAGGAAGTACAAAACACAGGTCTGACCGCCTTCCAGAGGCGTAGAGGCGGCTAGCAGTGCTGAGGGCTTGGGACCCAGGTCCTCACCTGACAGTCACCTTAAGTCAGGCCTTAACTCTGGGCCTCGGTTTCCCCTCTTACAATGAGAGAGCTGAAGAAAAGGGAGAGGAGAGGAGGCAGAGGAGGTAGAAGGAAAAGCTATCGCTGCAGCCCCAGCATTCGCTGAGGATTTCCTCTTCAGAGTGCTGAGTGAGTTCATCTACTCCTCAGAGAAATGTCCCTGAGGCCAGAAAGTACCACCCTCACTTTATGGAAGAAAAAATGAGGTTCACTGAGGTCCATCGGATCACTCATCCAAGGTCACACAGTGGTAGAGCCAGAGTTGGAAGCCACTTCTCAGCCTCCAGAGCTCAATGCTGAGGGCCCCTGGAGTGAGGCTTTTGGTGCCCGGTAAAGTGAGTCGGACACTACCACCCCCTGGTGGCCACTCCTTGGAATTGCAGGTGTAAGTCCTCAAGGCAGGGAAAGGAGGTCTGAGGCCCTCACCCTTCCCACCTACACTGGAGAAGATAAACAAGCAGGAAGCAACAGGGCAGGGCTCTCAGGGAGCCACAAGGACAGAGCCAAGGCAAGCCACCTGGGGACTCCAAGGACAAAGGCTCCTCAATTACAGAGAGTGGAAGAGGGAGCCGGGCCACCAGGGAGGATGCCAGCAAGCAGAGACTATAAAAAGACAGGCCTTAAATGCTTTTCTCTCCATAACCTCTGTCTTCGCATACACACACAAAAGCTCAAGTACAATCAGATAAGCTTGAGTCAGTGCCGCCTGGGAAGCAATGAGAAAAGAGTCAGGAAGAAATCAGTGGAAAAGAACACTTAAAAAAGAAAACCAGGCAGGTTTCAAATGTGAACACGTCTGTGGCTGGGATCTCAACACCCATGGAGGCTTTCCGGGGCCGCTCAGTGGACGGCTAGCCGAGGTCTGCGTTCCTGCTCTGGCTCTGTGGCCCACAGCCCTGCCATCGGCCCCCCTGATGCTGGTATAGATGTTTGCCCATCAAGAACCCTGCCAGGGGTGTCGTCTTCAAGTCATATTGCAAAGGAGCAAATGCGGGTTCGAGGAAGTGGAGTTTCTTGCCCACGACCATAAAGCCAAAGGGATGGAACCTAGGATTCCGATGCTGCAGGATCCCTTGTCTCCCAACCCAAGACCAGGCACAAATGCCCTTGAAATGCATGAAGCTTGCGATCCAAATGACCTCGTGAGTAGGACTGGGGTTACCTCCTTAAAGAAATGCCTATTTCTTTAGGCCCCCCACATGGGGCCTGGGGACAAGAATAATAGTAATAATAAAAAGAAGAAGAAGGAGAAGAATAACAACAACAACAATGGTAATGGTAACTCTCATGAAAGTGTTTCCCGTGCACCCAGGACCATGCCGAACTCTTGCTGCCTTATCTCCTTTGAGCCCCACAACAACCCTGTGAAGTAGGTGCTGTTATTATTCCCATTTCACGATGAAGAGACTGAGGCCCAACACCTGTCTGCACACAGAGCTAGGGTCTGAGCCCTGGAGATCTGGCTTCAGGACCAGCTTAGTTAAATTGACTCACTGGTGCAAAAGAAACAGAAATCAGGATCCTGTTTTCTAGATAACGAAACCAAAGTACAAAGAAGTAAGCTGCTAAAAGAAACTGAGAGGAGCAGTGCTGGGACTCGAACCCAGAACTTTCAGACCCCAGGGCATGTTCTTATCTCCTCCACGCCAGGCAGCTGGGGTTAGCTCTCTGCATTGGGCCGGAAACCCAAGAAGAGTGAAGGCAGAGCCACCAACACCCTCCCCATCGAGAACCACCGCACAGCCAGTCTGGCAACACCGGATTCCTGGACAGGCACTTGTGTCCCCTTGGCCTCCTCGGGCCCCTGGGCCAGCCTGGATTGTCCACACGACCGCATTCCCAGCAGAGTCTGATGCCCAACAACCCCACGCGGTCCCAGTCTGGCCGCGTTGGCACCACTCACCACAAAGGGCCCGCTCCTCTTGTCCTTGCATAAACTGTGGCTTCTCCGGGGGCCCAAGGTTGCGAGAGAGCCCGGCCAGAGTGGCTGCTCCCTGTCCGGCAGGGGATCCTCCTTCTCCAGGTTCTGTGGCAGCACCTGAGGCACAGAACACAAGCAGAGGACTTTACTGGTGCTTTTCCATGGACAGGAAGAATAGGTCACAGCTAGAGAGTCCATTCTGTGCCTAAAAGGGCAAATAGAAAATGAAAGGGCCAGAAACCCCATCCCACGGCGGTCCACCTTAGTGATGGGAGGTAGTATATGGGGTCGAGGTTCAGGCCAGCCTCAGCCACTTAATCACTGTGTGTGGCCTCAGGTTAGTGCCTTAACCTCGCTGAGCCTTGACCATGTGGGGAAAGGCCCCTGATAACAGTGCTCAGCTTCTAGGCTCAGGGGAGAACCAAGGGAGGAGCTGCGTGCGGAAAGTGAGTGACACAGTGCTGCCACCAGGGGGTGCCGTGCATGAGTCCTGGGCACCTGCCTTGCTTCAGGATCCTCTCCCCCATGCCTGGTACCTGGGGAGCCCTCCTCATTACCATCACTGGTAACTTTTGGTGACCTCATGTCAGACACCTCTCCATGCCTGCAAACACACATGCACAGAAGCACAGGTACGGACAGAAGTGATGTACGAACAAGGCAGTACTAGATATTCTAGTCTGAATCTTGCGGTTTTGTCCCAGCCAGTCATATACAGGGGACACACTCACAGGCCAGTAATTTGTAGTTCACATGTATCACACTCCCCCTGCACAGGTAAGGAAAGGAAGGCCCAGAGAGGGAAGGCATCTGCTTCAGAACACACAGCATAAGTAAAGAACAAGGCTGGCTTCTGGATCCCTTGCCTCGTAGATTCTGTGTTTGATGCCTTATGAGACCCTCTGTGTCCTACTTCCTCCCTGGCTGTTTCTTCTCAGCCTCCCGCATCTCAAAGGGATATCTGCTCATCCAGGGCTAGCCTTAGAACCTTCTCTTTTCCTGATCCATCACTCCTCCAGGGATCTCTCATAACACTGCTTTGCTTTAAATACATCACATCCGTGCACAGACAACTCCCGATTTTGTCTGTCCATGTTGGGACCCCCCTGACTTGCAGATCCCACCACAAATTCCACATACCCCTGCCCTGCACACACTCATCTCAGCTTTCATGGGCCCCCTTCCTTCCAAAACTGCTCCTCCCCGGCCCTGCCCCTCACCCAGCTGTGCCAGCCAAGATCCTCAGGTTGCCTTGAGGTTGCTTCTCTCCACCTCATCAACAAAGCTGAGACTCTGCCTTCGAAACATGCTTGCAAACCTCACATCATAAGTCAAAATCAACTCAAAATAGATCAAAGCCCTCAAGGTCAGAGCAAAATCTAGAAAGCCCTCAGAAGAAAACACACCAGGTGTAAATGTTCATGACCTTGGATTAGGCAGTGGTTTCTCAGATATGGCATCAAAAGCACAACTGACCAAAGAAAAATAAACTGGAGTTCATCAAAACAAAAAACTTTTGTGCTTCAAAGGGCACCATCAAGAAAGCGAACAATACAACCCACAGAGTGGGAGGAAATTTCTGCAAATCCTATGTCTGCTAAGGCGCTTGTGTCCAGAATATATAAAGAGTAATGACAATTCAACAATAAAAAGAACAATAATAAAGAATGGACAAAGGATCTGAACAGATGAAGAAGGGACACACATGATCAAACAGGCACATGGAAAGATGGGCCATGGATGGGGCTTTATACCCAGGAAGATGGCTAGAATCAAAAAGACAGATAAGTGTTAACAAAGGATGTAGAGAAATCAGCCCTCACCCACTGCTGGTAGAACGTACAATGGTACGTTGGAAAGGCTCCAAGGGAGCCTTGGAAATACGTGGCTCCGTTATGCTCTGGCCCTGGCCCCCTGTGCCCACTGGCACCCTTCCAGCATCCACGGGACCAAGGAGACCTTCCCCTGTTCACTGTCTCAGAGTCACCTCCCTATCGCCTTTTCTTCTATCTCCCCAGGGCTTACTCCTCTCACTCACTTGAGGTCTATTTGCCCCCTGGACCAGAGCCCTCCACTGGCACATTCTGTCATTATGGACACGTTCTCTCTCTGGGCTATACCATACACTTGCCATGAGCCACCCGTGGATTTTAAGCACTTGCATGTGGCTCATGGGACCAAGGAATTGAATTTTTACTCTTGTTTAACTTTAATTTACATTGAAAGAGCCGCATATGGCTGGTGGCTGCCTTATTGCACTGCATGGCCTGATACAGTGGGCCGGTCCCTCCCAGCAGCCCAGGTGCCTACAGTAGGGCCTGGGACAAGGTGAGCCCATTTATTCAATGTAGTAAATGAGCGGAGGTCTCGAGGTGCTTCTCTCTGATTCCCTCCAACCTCCTTCAGATCAGGCCCTGGGCCAGTGGCTCAACCACACATTGCTTCACAATGAATCTCCAATCTCCCGGGATCAAGTCTCTCATGGGGCTCCCTGCCCAGCGGGGAGTCCGCTTCTGCCTCTCCCCATGCTTGTGCTCCCCCTCAGATAAATAAATAAAATCTTTTAAAAAAGAGCATCTGTGTTCACATTTGCTTATATTTTCAGGAAGAAAGTCTCTGTGAGTACGGACTAGAAAAGCAGCTAAGGGGTCGCGGAATGGGAGGAATGCTAAGGATGGGTGAGAGGGGTTGGTACTCCACACCTTTAAGTATTTTCGGAGCTTCTGGAAAATGTTCCCTCTTCTGAAATTCAAATAAACCAGTTAACTAAATAGAATACTGCAATCGGGCCTGGGACAAAGTTTTGATAAATGCTTCTTAAGTGAAAAAGAAAAAGAGAGCAAGAGGTGGAGGGGGCATCACTTTAAGTACAATCACACCCCACGTGGGGTCCGTGGGCAACCCTGGCTCTGAATCCAGAAAGCCTGATCCAGAGGAGCAAAGGCTTGCACCATGATGCTTCCTGAAGTCCTGTTTCTGACACAAAAACTCCAACCAACCCAAACATCCATCAACAAGTGTCCGGATAAAAAAAGTTTGGGCTTAGTCACTTAATAAAATACTTGGCAGCCCCTGAAAATAATAAGGTAAATGTCTACACAATGGATTTTTTTTTGTTTTGTCTTGTTTTTGTGTTTTTTACTGTTAAAGAAAAGCAAGATGGAAGACTGGCTCTAGGATACTGCCATGTTTCCATAAGACAACAGGGGACTTACCTGTTCTCTGTACCTGGTTGGGCTTCCTTACCCACGGAGCTAGGCACAATAGGGGCGGGAGGAGTCTCAGATGGGCCCGGAAGGCTGCACCCCACCCTTATTATTCAGGGGAGCTTCTCATTCCTAACTGTATGCTTACCAGAACACGTTCAACTTCACACAAGCGTCCACTGCTTTTGCAGTAAGGAAAATACAATTACAAATAAAGATGTCCGGTGGTGGACATGCAACTCTGTAGTGTAGGAAAGCCCCAGAGATTTCGAAGACAAAGAATGGCTGCATCAGGGGAGTGGGGAAGGGAAAGGGGTCTAGGGGTACACTTTCTTATACACTCTCGTGAGGTCTGGATTTTTAACAACCAACATTTTGGACTGCTGTGAGGTTTTCATTTATTTTTTTTTTCAAGGTTTTCAAGGTCAGGAACCAAAGCTGGTTGGGCAGGAGAGAAGGAAAAGAGGAAGCTGGTCCAAGGCTTCCCAACCCCTCAGTGAGAAAACAGATCCCCTGACAAGGAGCACTCCTGGGGCCTGTGCACCCCGGGCGGGCTTCCAAGGCCGGGCCAGGGGCCCCTTCCATGCCACCCTGACTCTCGCGCCACCAGCAGGCCCCTGAGCAAGGCACTGGCAAATGGATTAGGTGTCACATTTCCTTGTCCTCCCCTTTTCCCACTGTGCCCACGGTCACAGCCTCGTGGAACCCCTCCTCGGGTGGCCCTGCTCTCGCGCCCAGGCCACGCTGTGTCTCCATTCAGCCTGCCAACACAGCTGCCGGGCAGAAACTTCTGTCAGTCTTTGGTGAGGGATCGGAGCCTCACTGAGGCAAGGTCACTGCCTCACACACAGCTGGTGAGCAGCAGAGTGGGGTCTGAACGCGGTACCTGGAAAGCCTTAGGTGACCCTCTGTGTCACGCTCTAGCTTGGTATCAGCCCACTGTTTCATTTCTACAACGTCCTTGTCCAGGCGGACCCTCTACTTTCTTTTTACAGATGAGGAAACTGAGGCACAGGCCCTCAGGGAAAGGGCTCGAACTTCCCTCAGTCTAAGAAGCCGAGGTGGGTTCCGTCCACATGCAATCAAAATTTCAACCCCCTGTTAGAGAATGCACACTTTGATGAAAAGAGAGGCAAAAAGAAGAATTTGTGTTCGTGTTTGCTTGTATTTCCAGAAAGAAACTCCATATGAATTTGGACCAGAAAAGAACCTAAGTAGTCACGAGAGGGAAGGAATGCTGAGGGTGGGTGAGAGAGGGACACAGGGATTGATATGCAGATTTTTTCCCTCAAATTCAAGATTCCTCATTCACCACCAAGGAGCTTACTTGAAAGCCTGGGTGTCAAGCCAGACCTGGGTTCAAACCCTAGGTTGTCATCTGGCGCTGTGTGACCCAAGACAATTTACTTAACTTCTCTGAGCCTGGGTTTTTCCATCTGTACAAGATGATCACATCCACCGCTGACACTGCGGGCGCCCTGCCCACGACTCAAGTCCGTGCCAGTGGCAATGGTGTCCTGCTAGGGGAGGAGTTTTCTCCGCACCCCTGAGCGTGGCACCAGCCAGGATGGAAGAGTCTGGATGTTGCTAGCCCCAGAAATAGCCTCAGGCGAAGGCAGAAGGGAACTGGAAAGTAAATACTGCAGGCTCCCTGGCCCTAGGACAGTACAAGTCAGGAGTGATCTATGCCACTTCCCACAGGTCTCCAGCGAGAACGAGCCTCCGAGGCCCACAGGGGGGGGCACCGCTATCATCAGCCTCCACCTTCCCTGCCTCGCTTCTCCAGTGGGATCCCACCAGGGATCACCTTCTAAAATAACTACTCGTGGGGCACCTCGGTGGCTCAGTCAGGTAAGCACCTGACTCTTGATTTCAGCTCAGGTCATGACTCTGGGGTTGTGAGGCTCTGTGCTCAGCAGGGAGTCTGTTTGTCTCTCGCCTTCTGCTCCTCCCCCAGCTCATGTCCTCTCTCTCTCTCTCTCTCATATAAATAAATAAAATCTTAAAAAATAAAAATAAAACAACTGCTTGCAAGGGGCTGCTTCTATGGAAACCCAAAACCTCAATCCCACAGAAGAGGCATTGCCATGAGACTCACAGAACACTGCTCACTCCCTCATTCCGCAAGTATTCCTTGCCTGTTCACAGAATGTCACACGTGACGCTGAATATGAGGGACAGGATAATGAACTTGATACAACATACAGGAAAGGACAGCAGGGGCTCAATAAATGAGTATCATCCTTCTAGGACAGAGGTTTCAAACCGGTGGCCCATGGACTACATGGAGCCAGCCCATGTCCAGAACCAGCTGGACCTGAGCAGCAGCTGCCTCCCTCCCCCTGGGGAATGAGCTCTCTATTTGCCACAATCCCCACCACTCCCTAGAGCCCCACACCCAGCCAGACTCCATTCATTTCCACACCCACCTGGCCCACATGTGGGATGGGAGTTTGAGACCCCTGGCCTATGGTCTAACCAGGATTTCAAAAAACTGAAACAGCCTTCCTACTCACCTTTTGAATGTCTCGAGTGCCTGACTCCCGCCGGCAGGGTCCCATTTTGGTCTCCTTGGTCTCGGAACTATCTCCAGGGAGGCCGGACCTCCCTTTGGGCTGCTCTTGCCTCCTCTCTCTGGCTTCCTGCATCACAGACAGGCCCTCCCGGACTTTGGCAGGGGGGCCCTTTTCCGAACAGGCCCTCTTGACATTCAGCGGTGACCTGCCACGTTCATATGGGTGCTCAGCCCACTGGACCACACTGCCCTCTCCGCCCCTCCCGATGGATTTCCTTGGGGTCCCTTTCTTCTGGTCAGTGGGAGTGGATCTGGCCAACACACTGGCCCCACTGCCCAGATCCTCCCAGGGAGTGGGCTTTGACTCGGCTGGGGAATTCTGATACTTTGCACTCTGATGTTTACTGACAAAGTCCTTTCTGTCATCCTCAGGGACTCCCAAAACTTTTCTCCAGGGACCCACGGGACCAGAGGAGGCCTCTGGATGTTTTTCATTAGGAGCCGAGAGCGGCGGAGCCCACAGAGGAGGGCTGAGCTCGGTGTTCGTGGCTGTCCACAAGGCTTCTGCCGGCTGCTTGCCCGCGCCAAGAGCAGAACCGTGGTTTGCTCCGGCAAAACTGGCTTGTTTGCGGAGACTCTCAGCTTCAGACCTCTCCTTCCAACTCCTCCTTCTTGGGTCCACCCTGCCTTGCTGGCCTGGCCTCTCCAGAGTCGAGCTGCTGGGCGATGTGGGCTTACCCTCCACCAGCTCCTGACCCTCCTGCTTCTTGTATTCAGCCATCAGAGCGTCGATGTCGAGAACGCTAGATCTGTAGCCATCTTTGATCCTCCCTGGGATCCTCGCACTGCCCACCTCAGGGTCCCTCCTGATGAGGAGATCGCTGGCTTCTGGGTGGCTTTTGGAAGCTGGGGGTGTTTTGGGGGCATTGCTAGGAGGTGTTCTGTTCCCACTATCCTTTGAATTGTTCTGAAAACCGGTGCCATCCTCTGGTCCCCGACGGATCCATAAAGCTTCAGCATCCAGGATTCTTTCACTAGAAGGATCCAGAGTCCTGTCCCCGAGAGGTGATGAGCAGTCTGCTGGCTTCAGAGGTTTTGAACAGCTCACACTATGGTGTTCTTTGCCCTTAGCCCAGTTGTTACTGCCCTTGGCCTCCAGTGGCTCTTCATGGTTAAGAGAAACCAAGGTGGATGTTAGAGGAAGAGGAGAAGGAGGCGGGAATGTTTTTCTAGAATGTTCCGTCAAGTTTTCAGGCCCTGACTTAACAATGCTCTTTGCTTTCTGAGTATCGGGAATCTGATATGTCACTGCAAAAAATGTCGCCCTGGGTTCCAAAGAGGACCCCTGCTTCAACGCTGGCCGAGTCAGGTCCTGGGAAGCACCTGGGCTCACCTCCCGGGTCTCCACCCCGTGGGGGGATAGCTCAGGTTTCCTTAAGGCACTGGTGGTGGGGCTTGAATGGTCTGTTCGCCTCTGCTCCACCTTCCAGGAGTTTTCTGGGCCCAGGAAGCTGAATTCGTCAAACTTCACGTCATGGGGCAACGTCCGCCGTCGCCACCTCTCAAGCCTCTGGTCCGGGGGACCCGCCTTCCGCACCTTGGCCTCGGGCTCCGGTGCCTGGGCCGGTCGTGGCTCACCCTCACCGGAAGCCGCAGCGAGGGATCCCTTCTGTCCACGTACTTCTGGTGGCGGCCGTGCCCGTATGTCAGACGGCTTGTCCTGATTCCTGGTTGGTAGATCCAGAGGGAACCCCTGGGGGGCACCCCTTTCTCCCGTGGAGCTGTAGCCTCCTGACTTGTTCCTGGCCCCATCCGGCCCCTCCTGCAGGGCTTCCCTGATGGCAACCTGGCGGGCCCTCCCAGACACGGTTTCGGGGCCGCAGGGCCTGGCTGGGTGCTCGCTCTTGACCTCGGGGCTCAGTTCTGAGCCTTTCTCTTCACTGGCCACCATGGTGGCTTTATGCCAGTTCACAGTCACCCCACCTGTCCATTTGGGTGACAGGCAATTGCCCCCAAATGTGTCCCTCGGCTCTCGGAAGTCAGGCTTTAGCCCACTGACATCGTGAGTCCCTCGAGCTTCCCAAATCAAACTGGCCCTTTGGACAGACCCCGCCTGACCTTCCAGCCTGCACTCCAGGCCAGCAGGGGTGGCCTCATGGGACTGCTGCCTCCCCTTTGGAGAGAGCTGAGATCGGCCACTTCGCAGGGTCACGGCTTTTTCCTCTGACACCATGGGGACGGCCTCACTGTGCACACGCTTGCCGACCGTGTGCACTATGTCATACTTGGGCTCGACCCTCTGAGATGGGGGAGGCTTTTCGGAGTGTTGGAGGAAGGGGTTTTTATTGCATTTCTGATCCAAAGGGTGTTCTTCAGGGAAGGGCGTGTGAAACCCTTTGGGTTCACCATTCAGAAGGGCGGTCTGTCCCCATTTCTCTGTACGGGGATTTTCAACCCATCTGGAGTTCTGTTTCACAAGGTTTGTCTTTTCTGGCACGTCCTTCCCCAGCCAAGAGCTTTTCTCGTGCCTGGATCTGACTTCTGAGACATGGGCATCAGCCCCATCCCTAGGGGACATGGCCGAGGGACAGTGTCGTGACTGGTCAGCCACCGTGTGTCTCTCCACGTGATGCTCAAACACTGTGGCCCACACAGTCTGGAAGCTTCCATCATCTTCTGGAGTGCTGTCAGAAGGGCTCAGAGTCCTCTTCAAGCTTTCACCCCGACAGGTGCCAGGGACTTGGTGAGAGCTGTCTTTCAGCTCTGTCTGCCTAGACTTCTCCCGGAGCGAACCAGGCTTCCAGGGGCTTCTCAGAACAGATGCTCCATCCACACCATGCCCTTCCTTTTGCTGGGAAAAAAAAAAAAAAAAAAAAAAAAAAAAAGAAGAAGCAATCCAACTTAATTTAAGGGACTTGAGAGAGAAAGGAAGTGGTGAGATGATCGGAACAGCTGCTTTAAAATCACAACCATGAGAGACCATAAAATTCCAAAGACTAAACACACCTAGTGTGGGTAAGGATGTGGGAAAATGGACACTCCTGGATACTGCTGGCAAGGACATAAATGGGTACGACTTTTGGACAGTTTAGTATAGGTCATGATCTTAAAATATTCATTTCCTTGTAATCTGGCCAATTTCTTCCCTAAGATTCTTTCTTGGCTCAGATGCCCAAGTCTGGGTAAACAAGAGTGCTCGGGGAGGGAGCACTGCAGAGACAGAAAGCCAACGACACAGAAACAAACCTAAATGCCCACCTGTGGGGTGCAGGCTAAGTGAGCTCCGACATAATCCAGACAATGGAATATTACAGGGCGCCTGGATCCACAGAAGGGAGGGGTAGTGGCTCCCAATGTCACGTCTAACAACACAGAAAACACTAAGGTGTGGGCAGGAGAACAGCAGGCTGCAGAACAGTGTATTTATAAAACAACACAGCTTCTAAACAACTGTGTGTGTACGTGTAGACACATATAGATACACAGAGAAAAGATAGAAATCAAACCGTAAGGGAGGAGGAGGAGGAGGAAAGAATGAGGAAAGAACGTGAGGGGAGGAGGAAAGAATGACGAGGAGAACATCATTTTTCCACTTCTGCACTCGGTTCCGCTTGATTTTATAATATACACATATTACTTAGTCATTTCTTGATCTAGAAAGAAGTCTACTTCCACAAGTTAAAGAGTGAACCATCTAACCCAGTAATCCTGTTCCTGGGGAGATACCCAAAAGAAGGGAAAACGAGTTCAAACCAAGACTTGCACAAATTGTGGTCTATCCCTATAATGGGATAGTATTCAGCCATAAAAAGGAATAAAGTGCTGATTTATGCTCCAACACGGATGCCCCTTCAAAGCCTTATGCTCACTGAAAGAAGCCAGACACAAAGGGGTACATGTTTTGCGATTCCACTTATAAGGAATGTCCAGAAGAGGCAAGTCTACGGGATAGAAAGTAGATTGGTGGTTGCCCAAGGCCACAGGTGGGAGATGGGAAGTGAACTGGGTAAAGGTTTCCGTTTGGAGTGATTAAAAAACTCTGTGGGCGCCTGGCTGGCTCAGTCAGCAGAGCGTCCGACCCTTGATTTTGGCTCAGGTCCTGATCTCAGGGTCCTGGGATCAAGCCCTACACGGGGCTCCCTATTCCGTGGGGAGCCTGCTTGTTTCCCTTTCCCTCTGCCCCTTCCCTGCCTCATGCTTTCTCTCTCTCTCTCTCTCAAATAAATAAATCTTAAAAAAATAAAAATAAAATGATTATGATACACACAGAGCCAGAGTTTGCTAACCTCTACTGCAGATCAAGAATTTTAAAAATATTTTCATTTAAAGTTTTTGTTTACATTTTATTACATAAAATTCACATAAATAATATATGAATCCTCTAAATACAAAGCTCAAGTCCTCTTTGAGACTTCAGATATTCAAATACCAGCGCCCTTCCTGAATAATAGCTGTTATGGATAGGGAGGAGTGTAATCCTTGTAGAACTTTCCAGAACTTTCCCCTAGTATTGTGTGTATGTGTGTATTTTTACATATATGTGTGTATCACACATAGAAAGATTGTTTTTAAATTTAAAAATACATTCATTGTTCTTAAAAAAATGAAAATTGTATTGTAGGTTATGTGTCTTTCACGACAATAAAAAAAATTACCGACAGAAAAATCTACTTACAGAAGTCAAATCTCTGTATTAAATAAAGCAAGGGTTCCCTTATTAACTTTTATCTCTTGAAAGTTTTCCCACACATACAAAATTACAGAGAAAATAATAAATTCACCTTGACCCATCCCCTAGATTCAATGACAACCAGCATTTTGTCCCACTTGCTTCACAGGGTCCTTTTTTTTTTTTTTTTTAAAGATTTTATTTATTTATTTGAGAGAGAGACAGTGAGAGAGAGCATGAGAGAGGAGAAGGTCAGAGAGGAAGCAGACTCCCCGTGGAGCTGGGAGCCTGACTCGGGACTCGATCCCAGGACTCCAGGATCATGACCTAAGCCAAAGGCAGTTGGTCAACCAACTGAGCCACCCAGGTGTCCCACTCAGGGTCCTTTTTGTTCTTGCTGTTACCACTATACCATTTTAATGCGAATATCAGAGGCTTTATGTCAACCGGAACTTCTCTCAACCGTTTTCAAAGAAGCGGTTCAGAACATCCAAGGGTAAAAGCAGGGCAAACCCCCACCCCCAGGAGTAGTGGGCACTGCCCTTCAGATCCAGCTCCTGGGGCACAAATGTGCTTGCCACCAAGCTCTGATGTTTAAAAGTCTGCGTAAGTGTCCTAAAAAGTGAAACGTACACCTGCCATACCATCCAGCCATTCCTAGGCATCTACCCGAGAGAAAAGACAACAGACATCCTTACAAAGCCTTGCCCACAAACGTTCAGAGCTCTTTTACATGCAATAGCCCCAAAATGGGAAACAGCCCAAATGTCCATCAACAGGGCCAAGAGATAAACAAATCATGGTCTACCCACACAATGGAATGCTACTCAGCTACAAGAAGGAATCCACTATTGATAAACACACACACACGACGTGACACGTCTCAAAATAATTATTCTGAGAAAAGAGAGACAAAAAAAAAAAAAAAAAGCACTGGTTGCATTTAGAGAAAAATCTAGAAAACACAAACTGATCTGTATAGGAACAGAAAGCAGGTCGGTGGCTATTTGGGGGCAGGAGAAGGGGCCAGGAATGGTTACAAAAGAAGCAGCTTGCAGGTGCTGGAGATGTCTGGAATCCTGATAGTGATACACGATCACGGGTGTGCACATGGGTATGTCAAAACTCATCTATGCCCACTGGAAACAGATACAGTATCCTGCACATCCATTATACCTCAAAAAAAAAGCTGTTCTAAAAAAACCTAAAACCCCGCATGAGGCATCAACCACAAGTGGGTTAGACCTAGTAGGTATTTTATGAGCTTCTCCTTATTAAATAGATTAAATAAAAATACTTTTCGGTAATTTAGTTGCTGGTAGTTTCCCTTCTTCTGCTACTGCTAGGTGACGAGCCAAGGCAAGGAAGGAAACAGGGACCCTAAAGAGGGAAACCGAGGGAGTTTCTATTAAGAGTTTTTAACCTAAATTTTAATTTCTTAATAAAGCAGGCATTCGTATGTAAGAAAGCCAGGTCCCTTTTGCTCTTTGCACAGGAAATAAATAAATAAATAAATAAAACCTGGCAATTACATTTGTAAATAATATTTAACGCTAAGGAGTGCAGAATCACAAACCCAAAAGGGACTTGGAAAGTCCTGGCATTAAAGAAAAAAAAAGTGTGCTTCATGCTTCACGAGAGGCTTCTGATTCTTTCCTGGGCTCTTTTTCCAGTAAGTGAAGCTAATCACTGGAAAACCAGATGTGCCAAACACGGGGGCTCCTTACCTTTTCTCCGGGTTCCTTAGGAAGCTCGCCACTTAACTCAGAACACTTCTCGTACTTGACCTCATTGCTTGACGCTGGACTCGAAAACCTGTACAGAGATCCACGTTACTTGTTGGGGGCCAGAACTGGTGACTCCCGCCTGTCCACACCCCATGACTAGCTCAAGAACCCAGGGGTGAGGTCAGCATTGAGATCAACAAAGCAACATGACACATGCTTTCCAGTCGCCATACCAAGAAGGGCTCGGTGGGGGGCAGCTTACCTTACACACAGCATCGTTGGGGTAGCAGGAGCCCCAGGCCTGGGTGAAGAGACCTGGGTGCTAGTCCCGGGCTCTGCTCTCTCCCCACTGCGGGAGCTGGGGCTGTGCTTGTGACCTCACCTGAGCCTCTGTCTCTTCATCTATAAAATGGGGATAATTAACACCTCCCCATGGTCTTTTGTAGGGCAGATAAGAGACTACCCAAGGCCCTAATAGCTATGTGAGGGCGTTTAGGGAAGAGTAAAGATGCCCCAGGAGGGATAATTAGTGGTTGTTGTTAGCAACCCCAGGCACAAACAGCAGCCCCACCACAGCCCTGCCACGGGACTCAAGGGTGGTGGGCTGTCTTGGAATGTGTGGGGGCATGGGCCTGTCGCTGCCTCTCTGGGTAACTTCGGCCAAGTCATTGTCCCTCTCGGGGCCTCAGTTTCTCCACTTGTTAAGGGGAAGAGAAAGAAAGAACATTCTAATGCTAGAATGTTCCCGTCTCTGAAGAACTCCATGGAATGGATGCCTAAAGGTGAGATCAGGGCTAGGGGCTGCAGAGACAAGGGAGGGGAGGCAAATAGACCACTTCACCTCGCCCCACTCTACAGTCCTCCAGGGTCTGCCTCCCGGGAGGCATGAGGCTGTGGATGAGTTATTCCTCAAGCCTCAGTTTCCCCATCCGTCAGATGGAAAATAGTCTGAGGCACTAGGAGGACACGGGAAAAGGCGTGTGAGGCCCCTGGCTTGCATGCCTCTTTCTCTGTGATCTTAACCCGGGCCTGGCTGCATGTGACAATCACTTGGGATGCTTTTACAAACAACCAAGACAGGAGCCCCCTCCCCAGACCAATGGAACTGAATCGCAATCTTGAGGTGGTGGTAGGAGGGGAGTGCCCCAGGCGTCGGGATTTTTTTTCCAGATGATTCCAAATGCTGAGAGCCATGGGTCTGACCTGGCCCAGCTCACTGCCCTGGTTCCCAGGGCTGGGAGGGCAGCGGTCTCCCAGAGGCGGCCCCTGGAAACTTCAACCAGACAAAGGTATGTCAGTGGCATGCATGTCATTGAGGAGCTGGTGGCCACACCCAGTGGCATCTCCCTGCTGCAGCCGGGAAGCCACTTGTGGGAAAGCAAAGGAGCAAGAGGTGGCCAAGGCCGGCTGAGCTTAGAAAACCCTCAACTAACAGGATTCACCATGTCATTCAGAGCTACGACGGAGAGATGGTTTCCTGTGGGCAGAGTGATTCACAGTATTATCTGGGAGTCTTGGCCTTAATCCATTAAGGAAGTTTCTGTTTTAAAGACAAAGAAACCAAGACTCAAAACAGGAAGGGGCTTGCTCAAGCTATCTTGACCCATTTGATTTTACTTGGGGGCCATTCCTGGAGGCTGAGGCCATGCAGTACCGTCCTCAGTCTTCTGGAAAGGCAAGCTTAGCCAGGGACCCAGGCCGTGCTAGAGTACATGGGGGCTCCAGACTTCCTCATGGTAGTTCATCTCTCCTATCTGCATCTGTGAAATGGGCACAATACCTCCCACGGCAAAGTGCAAAGAGGAGAAAGATCAAGGAAATGGAGCTGCCGGCGTACACCGAACCTGGAGGGAAGCTGTATTAGCTCTCTGCGCCTCAGCTCTTTATCTGAGAAATGGAAGCTACGGGCATCTCCTCTCGGGGGCTGCGGGTAAATCGAGAGGGGGCTGTAAGGCTGCTAGCGTGGAGCCTTATGCCGGTTCCCTTTCCTAAGGAGCCCCTGGTAGGCGGTCTGAGGCAGCTCAGGGCTGAGCGAAGCCTGTGGAACATTCCCACTTACAGTTTGGTCAGATCCGCTGACAATGGCCGTGCCTGGAATGTCTTCCTCCTGATCTCTGGCTTTGCTTCGGAGCTCTCGACAGCCCAGCCTTTGATCCTCTCCTGGACACTCACACCCACTTTCTCGGACCCCGGGACAGCCGACGGGGGCTCAGAGGTGGCCGGTGGGCGTTCGGAGTCTGCTGCCAAGGCCAAGGTGCTCTCCTCCCCAAACAGGCTGATGCGCTTCTTGACGCTGCCCCTGAGGGTCCATCCTCCCTCCGGTCGGCTTTCCCCGTCTGCTGCTCTGCTCTTGACCTCAGAAAACTCTTGGTCTTTTCCAGGTCTGGGCGAGGGGGACGGGGGTGCCTTCTCTGGCTCCCTGAGCAGCTTAGCCTTCTCCTCCCCGGGAGGCTGGTCCTCCGTGGGGGTGCCCCGGGCTGAGCCCCCCACAGGCCTGAGGCTGCCTGTCTCCGCCTGCTTGAGAAGCACCTTCTCCTTCTGTTCTCGGGTCTTCTTGGCTACCTCCAGGACATCTGAATCTGGGTCCCGAAGGCGAGGGTTTGCTCTAACCAAACACTTTGCATTCGCTTGGGTCTCCGGGTCGGACCTCTCTGGCCCCCCGCACTGGGCAATGGAACCCGCGGTGGCCTCATTGGCCACCTTCTTCAGCAAGGCCTCTTTGCTCTCAAATGGCGCCGTGAGGTCCATGGACAGAGGCCTGGGCCTCCTCACCCACGTCTTCTCAGGCGGGGTGGGTGGCGATTTTCCCCCTGCAGCAGCCCCGCTGGGGCCTGGCTTCTGAGGCTGAATGGAGTCAATGAAGACGGCCGACACAGGCCTTCTTCTCAGGCGAGGCTTGGGCTCCAGAGTGGGGTCCCCTGTGTCCTCCACACTGCTGGCCTTTGACAGAGTCTCATTTGGGCCTGTCTCCTCTCGGGGGGCAGCTGGCCTGATGTCCTGGGGCAGGGAGGCCGGTCGGGGAAGAGTCCCAGGCTTTCGGGCAGGCAGAGCAGGCTTGGCGACCCCCTCAGGCCGGGAGCCCAGAGCGGGCTCCTGAGACACACCCGTGGTGGCCTCCCGAGCCCCCTCACTGATCCCCTTCCCCAGAGCGGGGCCGGCTTTGATGGTTTCAAAGACAATCATGGTGTTGGATCGGGGACGTAGGAAGGTGGCCTTGTTGAACAGAGACGAGCTTCTCCTCAGGCCCTCCCCGTTCCCCGCCTCCTGCCCCACCAAGCCAGGCATCTTCTCACTCAGGTCCTTTGCCACCATGTCCTGGGGGCGCCCACAGGGAGGAGATGGGCTAGTTGGGCTGGGCCCTGGGGATGGGACAAGGGGCTTCACATCCGGAACCTTCTCCCTGCAGAAGGGCTTGGGGGCAAGTCTAGGCAGCGGGAGTAAGCGGGCTGGGCTCCTAAGGGGGCTTTTCCCTTCCAGAAGCAGCGCTGAGGGTGCCCCGGGGGCGTCCCCAGCCTGGCAGAAGTAGGTCCGCTTCAGGGTCTCCTCCTTGGAGATCTCGCCAAGGCCTGGCACTCCTGTCAGGGGAGTTAGGGCGCCGACCTCCACCCGCGTCGCCATGGCTACGGTTGTGGCTCCATGGGGATTAAGAACACCTGAACTAGGGAAGCAGCCACTAAAAGGAAAAAGCAAAGGAGAGGGAAAAAAATACATTTAAACGTCAGTGTCTGGGTCCAACCAGAGCGTTGTGGGGGAATGGGCCCAGGATGTCTGGAACCACTCTCCACCGACCTCACCGGGGACGCCTGGGCCCTCCTCTCCACCTCTCTGAACTCTGGGCAAAGGGAGTGGACCAGACACCATGTTGGAAGTCTGTCCCAGCCCCAAGACAGAGAGGGCAGGGGACCAGCCGCAGGGCACCCAGCTACCAAGGACTCAGGAGCCCCTGAGGTCACAAAGTTGGCTAGTGGTCCCCAGGTCCACTAGACTGCCCCTCATTGCCACCTCCCCCCACACGCCCTTCCAGGTGCCTTAAGACAAAAAGCCATTTCTTTTTTAGTCCACCTGCTCTGTTTCTTGCTTTGCCTTTGGGTTCTTTTCTGTTGAACATCTAGTCCACGCTGGCTGCCTTCAGAGCCTCTATAAGAAGAGTTCACAGCCAAGGGTGAGGGTTTACCCCGAGTGAGGCCTCAAGGTAGGCCAGGCGCTTACATGTTCTAGAAACCTGCATCCTCCTTATAACCCTACGAGGTGGGTATGGTGCTCATCAGACTCCATTTCACAGCGGCTCTGGAGTAAGACCCTTGTTCACCCATCCAGGAGCTCTGTCCTCTCTTACTAATCTTGCACAACCCTGAGAAGCAGGGGTCATCGCTATCACTATGAGGATGAAGAGAAAGGGGCTAGAGAGGTCACCCAGCTTGGCGACATCGCACAGCCGGAGCTCGACCCCCCGTCCTCAGCCCATTCAACAAGATCTTCTTAAACATCACGTTGCATTCCTTTCTGGTCTGAAAAAGTGCCAGACAAGTCGCTGTTCTTGATTCCCACACTGCCCCCCCCCCACCAGCCTGCCCCCACCTTCATGACCGTGTTCTCTGTCCCTGCAAAAGCTGCCCCCAGCGTGCCCCCATCTCGGTGGACTAAACATAGAAGGTATTTTAGTTAAACGCGAGCCTCCTGCTTCCCTTCCTGGGGCCCCACTCTGCTGCCCCGGCTCTGACTCA
>PISX010011960.1:0-35990 GCA_004024625.1 Mellivora capensis | reverse complement strand
ACTGTTCACCTTCAGAGCCAGTCCCCATGACCTCTTGGAAATCGTGCTCTGGGACACCCCCCCACACATACACACATACATACGTAGCCCAGACATGAGACACAGGGCAACAGCGGGATTCAAAAGACAGAGAAAAAATTCCCTGGCAGAACCCACAAGCGCTCTCCGTCTCCTGGACACTCCGGTCCCACTTACCGGAGCTGGCAGGCCCTGGCTGGGGATGCGTGCCTGCCTGACAAAGCCAACCGTGTCACGTCTCATGGCGATCGGGGCTGGCTGCACCCTCCCATGGCAGAAGCGGGTGGGGGAAGGGAGGCTCGTCCCCACCCCCCCGCTGGGCTGAGTTTCCGCAGGTCTGGGAGACACAGGACCACAGCCTCAGTTCTGGAGTTCCGGAAGTATGTGCACAGACGGCACAAAAGCTTTGGAGCTCCAACTGCATCCGTTGGCATCATCTCCAGCTTGTAAAACGCACACTCCTTGCGGCTTCTCAATACCGTAGCAGAAAGGGGGCTGAGTCCACGCTGGGTGCTCAATAAAAATCTCCCCCATTCCTCTGCTACGTGTTTACTGGGCACCTACCCTGTGCACAAAGATGAACAAGAAAAAGTCTCCTGCATGCAGGGAACTCACAGTCTTGTGTAGAAAACAAACACACACATACACACACACAGAAGCAATTACAACTCTGGGTAATAAACGCCGTGGTATGTAAAGGGGGAAGCAGGAGCACAGGAATAGTGGTCACTGCTTAGGACTGGGCATGGTGATCCCAGAAGACTCCCTAGGCTGAGAAGTGATGCCAGAGAACTCTGGTGCTGGCTGATCTGGGAGCTGTTTCTCCTGGCTCAGAAGTATTTGCACATTGCATCTCTCACAGGTCCTGAAACACCACCCCAGGGCCTTTGCCCATGCTGTGCCTGCTTTCCGGGATACCCTTCTCACTTACACACAGACACAGGCCCAGTCCTCAGACACAGCTCCAACATCTCTGCCCCTACCAGCACATACACACACACACACACACCCTTGGTATGATCTTTGTCTTACACGTCCATAGAGCACCAGACATCCTCGGCAGGACTCATCACAGCCACACAGTTGCATTTAATGCCGCATGAACCTTCAGTCTTTGCCATCCAATGGCAAGCCCCCAGAGGGCACCCTGAGTCCCCAGAAGGCAGTACAGTGGCCTGGCGTGTCACAGCTCTGCATACATCACTGTTGATTATACATAAAATAACGCTTGGTGGAATGAAGAAAGAGGT
This sequence comes from Mellivora capensis, assembly GCA_004024625.1. Lineage (NCBI taxonomy): Eukaryota > Metazoa > Chordata > Mammalia > Carnivora > Mustelidae > Mellivora > Mellivora capensis. The sequence continues at coordinate 34,722 of PISX010011960.1, read as the reverse complement.
GAATGAAGAGATCTTCTGCTCCCCAGGCTCCTATGATTCTGAATAAGGGCAGGTACCGCGAGTTTTGTGACATGAAGCAACTGAGGACACAGGGGGACTTAACTCTGGCCCTGGCAAGCTGGGTAGTGGCCATCGGTCACTTGCTACTGGATGACAGAACCTAAGAGCTGTGAAGAGCTAAGCTGGGAGCTCAACCTACCTACCTCACCAAGAACACCCCCACCCCGTTTCTCTATGGCCCCAGACATGTCCCTGTTAGACACCTGCTATGACGACATGAACCCCATACCATCCTGCCCTGTCGCCAGCACCTCTGCCCAAGCCTGGGATGAAAGCTTGTTTGCACAGCTTGCCCCGGGAAGGCGGTCGCCCGGAGCAACCGCTGGCAAATCAGGATGGACGGTGCGTGCATGTCGCCCTACTCTGGGATTCCCGACCCCAGCTCAGTAGCCACCCTGCAGGAAAGTAAAGGGGGGAAGACTCTTGGTCTGTACCCCTCTTAACTGGAACAGTGGCTCTGTTATCTGGAATCTGTCTCCCATCTTGGTCTTCCTCTCGAGTTCCCACTTAAAACGCCTGGCAAATACCTGGTATGTAAATATGGCCACATCAACAAATCCATGAACTAACGGATACATTGGTGAACAAATGAGGGGAAAGAGACGGGTTGTTTCTTTTCTTTCTTTCTTTTTTTTTTTTTTGAACCACCGCAATAAACAGCTAAAGAACATTTTGAAGTCTTTCCCAAACCCAGAAACACGAGACTCTCGGGGGTTCACTTAACCTGTTGTAAAAAAACACAAGGCAATGGATTGAAACGTGCGCTTTAAAACCTTCCCTTAAACGCATCGCATATGTCATGCTTAATTTAAGACATGTCGGTCTCTTCCAAAACACTTCGGAAGCTCGCTCACACAGAGGCCAGCTGCTATGCCTTGTGTGGCCTCGCTCGCTCTTTGCAATTGTGTGAGCACCATGGCCAAAGCCAGGCAAACAGGAGCTCCCTGAACAAGGAAGTGGTGCAGAGTGCGAGCCACCTCTCTTGGTGGGGTAGGTGTGAATCACCGCGGAGGGTGGCGTGGGGGACAGATGGGCAGTAGGGCTGATCTGGGAGGTCAGGGGTCCACCATGGCCCAAGGGGCAGAGGACGCCAGTCTGACCTCAGGTAACGGGGGCAGCAATGGATACGTCCCCACTGCTGACCCTGCCCCGTCTATAGGCTAGATCTCTCTGAGTGTCTCTGCAAAGTCTGAAATGCCCATTTCCTGCAATTTCAGGCAAAGAAGCCCATTTTCCTGGGAACTGAGGCACTAAGGCCCACCGTTGCTGAAATTCAGGGGCACTCATTCAAGAGCCTCCGTCCATCCATCCCTCCTTCTGACTCCTGCAAAGCAGGCTCTGGGCTCTATGCTGGGGGTAGGGGGTAGGGGGTAAGGGTGATATCCCTTATCGCTCACAGCCTCCTCCTCTCGACAGAACCACACATGGAGAAGGCAAGAGAAACACCTCCATTCAAAACCAAACGGTTTGGCAGCTTTTCTCTCAGATTCACAGGCGTTGATTCGTTCTAACAGCTGCTGCAGATCTTTCATAATTACACCCTTAAATCCGATCTGGGAGCTCACCAGTCATTCACTCAGCCGTCTCTGGGTGCCGCTTCCTGGGAATGCCACCATCTGCTGAGGGGTGCCAGCCAGTCCTCACGCCTTCCGGTGTCTTCCGGAATGTGACCTGGCCTCCCGAGTCTGCAAAGCCACCCCACGGCGGGGGGCACCATGCCAGGCACCAAGTGCGTGCCCGTGGCCTCCCAGGAGGGCGGGGCCCCAGAGGGAAGGGGCCCGATGGCTAATGGCACTGGAGTGAATGCATCCTCTCCTCCCCGTCCCCATGGCAACAGCCCTAGCTCTGTCGCCCCGTTCATTCATCCGTTCATTCACTCCAATCCACAATTATGGAGCTCCAGGCCAGGTGCTAGGGACATGGCAGTGAAGAAAACAAGGGGCTATGTCCCCCGTCCCCACGGAGCCAGCAGTCAAGAAGACGGGAGTAAAGAACGTAAACAAGCAAGAGACAGAAAGTCAGACAAGCGACAATAAAAAGGGGAGAGGCCCCAGGGAAAAACTTCAAGAAGAAGGGACACGGAAAATCCGCCCCCTCGCTGGCATTCCCATCTCTGCTGGAGCCTCCTCCAGTCGCCTCCAGCAGCACCGGAGGGAGGTTCTGACATGCAAGCCCCATCCACACGTGTCCAATGCCTTCCCTGAGACCCAGCAGGATCCCAGTCCTCTTCATCTCCTCCCCGTCCATCTGTCTGTCTCTCACACGCACTCACACACTTACTTTGGGACAATGAACCCCCAAACCAGTCACAAGACACACTATGCTCTTCCTCGCCCCCTATGCCTCTCTATAGCCATTGCCTGCTGCCTGACTAATCCCTAGTCATCCTTCCGTCCTGAGCTCCAAAATGCCCCTTCCTCCAGGAAGCCTTTCCTGATGCCCCAAGGCAGCTTCAGGTGCCTCCTCTGTGCTGTGGGATCTAAGTCTCGATGTTTCTGCCTAGTCCAGCACTGATCACACACAGGGTGACCACCTATTTCATACTCAACTAGACCGGCCAGTCCTGGGTCCTGGGTCCACTCACAGCTGGGTCCTCAGGGTCTGACAGCAGAAGGGACAGAAAGCCAGTGTGCTAAAAAGTATCTGAAAAGAGAGCATCCCTTTCAGAGAGAAGAAAATAATAGCATCCAATTAGGCGTGGCTATGGGAAAACTGATAGGCCCATCTGCTCCCAGGGCCAATGTCAGTTATAAAAGCAGTTTGGCGATATTTGCTCTCAACTACTATTTTCTGAGACTCCACCAAGAGTCAGGCACCAGACTCCGTGACTCTGTGTACCTTCTGCCTCCTCCTATTTAATACACTCAACCACCCTGTGCTTCTCAAATTATGACCACCATTCTAGAGACGAGGAAAACACAGTTTTGAAAAATGAGGCAGATCATTTTTCTGCCTGCTAAGGAGGGGCAGAGCTAGGGTTGAAATCCGCCGACTGTAAATCAGTGTTTCCCCCCCACTATACTCAGCCCCAAAGAAAGCATTTCCTTTTGATTCAGTAATCCTGCTTCTTTTATCCCCCCCCCCCCGCAAAAGATTCTATTTACTTATTTGACAGAGGGTTTGGGGGAAAGGGGGGCAAGCAGACTCTGCACTGAGCACGGAGCCCAAGGCAGGGCTCGATCTCACGACCCCGAGATCATGACCTGAGCCGAAATCAAGAGCTAGTCTGCTCCACCGACTGAGCCACCCCGACGCCCCCAGCCACCCTGCTTCTAAAGATTTATCCTATGGAAGGAATCTAAGGGAAGAGGAGGCCACCTATAAAGAGATGCCCATTTCAGTGTTAACCTATATGCAAGCCTAGCGTTAACCACCCCTATTTAGGATGATAAACCCTTCTTTGAGAAAACCCAGGACTCGTATGCCATTTGAAATGTCACAGAAGTTGCAATGTCAGCAGGCAGACCAGACCTCCAGTGTCCAGCCAGCCCAGAACATCACGAGTGGCAGAAAAATCGTGCCCCACAGCAGAAGCAGGTCCCCGTGACCCCAGATTACAGATAAAGACACAGCCGGAGCAGCAAAGTGACCTGCCCACGGGTGACTGGAGTTATGCTGACCCCATCCTCCTCCCCATCAGATTTCTTCCAAAGTCCACATGGGCTTAACTAGAATAACTGCTTTTTTTTTTAAGGACTTCAAGTGTGCTTTCTTTTTTTTTTTTTTTAAGATTTTATTTATTTATGAGAGTGGGGGGGGCAGGGGGAGGAGCAAAGGGATTGAAAGAAGCAGATTCTGCCCTAAGCGTTGAGCCGGATGCGGGGCTGTATCTCACGACCCTGAGATCATAACCTGAGCTGAAAGCAAGAGTCAGACACACAACCAACTGAGCTACCCAGGCTTCCTCGAGTAACCACTTTTGACGATGTTTAGATGTAAAGGATACTTCACACCCGGAAGTATCTAGGATGGCTAATACAAAACACCAAAAAACCCAAAAAAACAGAACACAAGCAGTGCTGGCGAGAATGTGGAAAAATCAGAAACTGAATGCACCACTATGGGAATACAAAATGGTGCAGAGGCTGTGGAAAACGGTAGGGCAGAGCGTCAAAAACCAAACACAGAATTACCATAGGGCCCAGCCTTCCCATCCCTGAGAGCAGGGTCTGGAACCGAGACTTGCATACCAGTGTTCAGAACAACATTATTCACAATACCCGGAAGGCAGAAACAACCTAAATGTCCACCGATAGGTGAATACACAAAAAGCGGTATCTCCAACCCAATGAAGTATTACTCGACCTTAAAAAGGAAAGATATTCTGAGGCTACAACGTGGATGAACCTTGAGGACATCAGGAAAAGTGTAATAAGCCAGTCGCAGAAACACAAATATGGCATGACCCCCGCTTACTGGCGGCACCTAGAGCTTCACGGGGGCAGAAAGTAGAACGGTGAGTGCCAGGCATGGGGGTAGAAGGGAATGGGGAGCTGGCGTTTCATGGGGACCGAGATGCAGCGTGAGTTGAAGAGAAAGTTCCAGAGACAGATGGCAGGGCTGGTTTCACAACAGTACGAATGTACTTAATGCCACTGAGCCGTACACTCAGAAACAGTTAAGATGATAAGTTCACGCTGTGTGTATTTTACCACAATTTTTTTTTTTTAAAGCAAGAAACTAAACACAAAGTAAACCTACTGCTTAAACTCATGACTACATGACTAAGCTCATGGGGACCTGTATCCTTTAGGCATTAAAGGCTCTCATTAAAGATCCACCCCAGACTATGCCCCCTCACCCTGGGAATGCCATGGGAAGCAAGGGAGACCCCACTCCTGATCACAATGGGTGACAGACACAGTCTTGTGGAGGAAGGGGAGAGGAACGACCGTAAAATTTGCAGGGTGCCTTGACTGGGGCAGAAAGTGAGGCTACAGAAGCGCAAAGGAGTAGTCAGGGATGTCTTCCTGGAAGAGGTAACATCTCCATCAACCTGGTAGGAATCAGCCAAACAGAGAAAGCCAGCCTGGGAGGCAGCATGTGCACAGGCCCAAAGCGACTGGAGAAACAGTTATGGGGCAATGAGCCTACTCGTTGGCCCTCCTTGGGGCAACGCGGGGCTATCTTGGTGCAAAGTCTGGGAGGCACAACTTTCTAAAGCTCATGAGTTTTGTTAACCTGAGTCAGAATCACACTGGCACCTGGGTGGCCCAGTCATTTAGTGTCTGCCTTTAGCTCTGGTCATGATCCCAAGGTCCTGGGATTGAGCCCCACATCAGGCTCCCTGCTCAGCGGGAAGCCTGTTTCTCTCTCTCCCACTCCCCCTGCTTGTGTTCCCTCTCTCACTGTGTGTGTCTCTCTCTCCATCAAATAAATAAAATAAATAAACTTAAAAAAAAAGAAGAAGAAGAAGAAGAATCACACTGGAGAATAAAAAACACTGGTCTGGGAGTCAGAACTGGGTGGTTTTCCACACAGTCTGGTTGACCTGGAACACACCAGACCCTTCACACTCTTACAAGTGCCCAGGTGTGGAGATAAATTATTCCATCATCCTACTTTTTTGTGGTTAATTGTGGTAGAAATCCCATAACATAAAATTCATCATTTTCAAACATATAACACAGCTGCATTTCTAAGTTCACAACATTGTGCCCCCATCCCCTGTCTACTTCCAGCACATTTTCATCACCCACAAAGGGCTCCCCGAACCCCATAAGCAATCACTCCCCACTGCCCCTTCCCCCGGCAACCACCGCTCTTTCTTCCGGCCTTCATGGATTCGCCCTTTCGGGGTATTTCACAAAAACGGAATCACACGGTATGCCCCTAGCCCTGGATTTGGTCTCCACTCCTCCACTGACTTGGAGTGAGAGCTTGGGCAAGTCCCTGCTTCCCTCTGAACCTCAGTCTCCCCACTGGTGAGAAACAAGAGGCTGAAACAAGAGGGGTCACTCAGTTCTCTGGGATTTTAAAGTCTCTGCCACTCTGGCTCAGCTCAAGCCCAGACTCCTCAGGACTGTGTCATCTACTTCTCTCTGCACTTGGCTCATTGTCCACCATGGAGTCAGCTTTCTGGGTCCTGAGATGTGTGTTCTAAATCTCCACGATTCATGGGGCACCTGGGTGGCTCAGCGGTTTATGCCTCTGCCTTCGCCTCAGGTCATGATATCAGGGTTGGGTCCTGGGATCGAGTCCCGCATCGGGCTCTCTGCTCAGCAGGGAGCCTGCTTCCCCCTCTCTCTCTGCCTGCCTCTCTGCCTGCTTGTGATCTCTGTCTGTGTCAAATAAATAAATAAAATCTTTAAAAATAAATAAGTAAAAAAAATAAATCTCCACAATTCTCAGTAAAGGGTTGTTGAAAATGAAATAAAATTCCTACTCCCTACCAAGGAAAGTAGTAAGAGCATAGTTTCCTACCGAGCGTGTGCTATCTCTTGAAGAACTGCCTTAACCAGCACACGCTTGACCTCTGTGTCAGTTTCAAGTTCCAGTGGATTCCAGCTCAGCACACCTAACGTTCCAGACGCTGGGGTCCAGAGGAACAGCTCACAGGGGCCCTGGAGCACCAGATCTGGGTAGGACACCTTCCCACCCAAAGCATCACCCAAACTGCTTCGGCCCAACACCCCTCGGCCAGGTGCAAATGCTGGTCTGGAGAAAGAACTGTACAACTTTTTACCCCTCTACTTAAACATCCGCCTGCCTTTTCAGTCCTCATTAGCCTGTTCCTTCCTACTATTTGTGCTATTTCTGGACTGGCTGAAGCACGGACTGAAGCCATTAATCAAGCTGCCTCTTTTTTTGTTTGTTTTGTTTGTCTTTATATCAGGGACGGATGAACTACAGTCTGCAGGCCACATCCGGCCCACCACCTGTTTTTGTAAATAAAGTTTTATTGGAACAGGCCCCTGCCCACATATTTATATATTATGTACAGCTTCTCCTGAGGTATGAACCCAAAGCTGAGGGGTTGCCACAGAGACCATATGGCCCAGACAGCCTAAAATATTACTATGTGGCCCTTTACAGAAAGAGTTTGTGGAGTCCTGCTCTAAATGGCAGAGAACTCAGTCCCGGGAGACTGGACTCACTGAAGAAAGTGACATTCCCCTCTTCAAAACAATCAAAACTCTCGTACTCTGCAGGCTGCAACTTGCCCCTCCAACAGATCTCTATAATGATAATTATAGAAGACTTCACAAATACAAGGGAGCAACAATGTTTTTATTTTTTTTAATATAATTTATTTTATTTTATTTATTTATTTGAAAGACAGAGATCACAAGTAGGCAGAGAGGCAGGCAGAGAGAGAGGAGGAAGCAGGCTCCCCGCTAAGCAGAGAGCCCGATGCGGGGCTCGATCCCAGGACCCTGAGATCATGACCTGAGCCGAAGGCAGAGGCTTTAACCCACTGAGCCACCCAGGCACCCCAACAATGTTTTTAATAATCCAAAATCCTACCACCCACCAGCCCCTATTAGCAATCCCATGTACGTCAACCTGGGCATTTCCCTCATAGACGGGAACTTGGGGTCAAAACTGAAACGGAATCAGAAAGGCAATTTAGGAACTTGCTTTTCTTTTCTTTCCTTTTAATTTCAAGACCTACCATAAACACTTTTCAAATCAATGACCGTACAACCTACACAGTCCTTGCCCACGCTTCTGCGGCATTCCATTTTGCGGGCATCTCATCATTAGATCATCTATCCCCCACTCCAGGACCTTCAGGCTGTTGCCAACCACTGATCATTAAAACTGAAACGGCAATGAACACCCACACGCACTTATTTTCCCAAGACAAATTCTGCCTAGAAGTGGGCTGACTGGTTCAAAGGATGCATGCCTTTTTTGGGAACTTTTGATATACGCAGAATGGACTTCCACACCTAAGGGAAACACATCCCAGGCTGCCTTAATTCAAAGCTGAGGAGGTCAGGGTTCTCAGCCTCTCCCCCGGGACAAACCCAATAAAGCTGTCTAATGAGCAATAAACCAGGGCTGGCCGTGCCCTCACGCGCAGCTTCCCTGGTTCTCGTTTATGGCCCGATTATCACAAACTTGACTATAGGGTTTGCAAAGGTAATCAGAACGGCTCAAAGAGAGAGGTGCGTCTGGGCCCAGCCCAGCCCAGAGGCCCATCCAGCCTGGCGGTGGAAGAAGGAGCAGGAAGGAAGACCCAGCCCTGGGACGGATGTTCACAGCAGAGGAAATTCAACCCCAAAGCTGGATTCAACACAACACACAGCACGATACCGGCTGGACTCGCAAGGGTGTGCATACAACATGCTCTCTTTAGGGAGGCTGAGAAGTGCATACTGCATTTCAGAAAAAAAAAAAAAAATCTCCACCAAGTACAAATAGATTTCTGGAGGAATTAGCTTATTTTGGCCTAAGAGCTGCCTTATGTGCAAAGCTCAAACCCTAGGAAGGTGTGATCATGTCTCTCCTCAGCTCTAAAATAAATGGCTCTCACCATCCATTGCCTGGGGAAGGTATTCAAAGGCCCGCCAAAAATAACTAACTTGGTCTATACTGCAAGGCCCTGCCTCCACTCCCAGATTCCCAAAGGGGTGCACGACTTGAGTGCCTTTTTCACTTATTCCTTTTCCGCGGGGTGCTTTTTTACGCATGTCACAATTTCCCTTTGTCCAACTCCAACCTGCCTTTTTAGAGCACTTGAGGGGAGACCTTCTCCAAGAGCCCATGCTGATTTCCTGGGCCAAAGTGACTTCCAACCAGCTTTGGCAAGGTACCTGATCCTAATGCCTTGTATCAGAGGTAAAGCTAATTCTTCCTCTTTCAAGATTTAGAATCCCCACCCTCCCCCACCCAGGGCACAGACCCCTAGATTCCAAGTTCTCCTTCCCCAGACCTAGCTGATACCTGGCAAAGGGTGCTCTCATGTCCAGGCACAGTAGGAAGCCACGGGAAAGGACATCGTGTGAAAGCTGTATCCTTCTGATTCTCCTGGGTGACTTCTCAAGAAGTCCGAGACCGTCTGTGCCTGGTGCTACTGTGACTTAAACACTTACGTTTCCATTGTGTGGCAAAATCCCAATTTAATAAAAGCCACCCCAAGCTCAGACCATTAACTGCAGCAAATTTTAAGATATTATTTTATTTTCATTGTCTTTAATTTTACTGTTATTTCCCACTTAAGATAAGTGATGCTAGCTGACTATTTACAATAGAGATTTTCACAAAGGTTCTTTTAAAAATTTAGTTCACTTTAGGAAAAGCATAAAGTTGACAAATAAAATCATGGTAGCAGGGATTGTGTGAATATGGCAAAAGTCCATGAGGCTGGAAATTATCAGTAAAATGGGAAAGAATATAGACTCAAAGTCAAAACATGAAGGTATAAAGCTGTCTGGTAGCTTTCCTTCTAAAGGCTAACAAGCCAGAGACAGCTTTCCTGGTCTTTACAGCGAGAAGCATGGCCTTGTGACCCAGTTCTGACCAAACAGACATAAGGGGAAATGGCTAGACTTCTAGGGAAACTTTTGCTTTGCTGATGAAAACAACAACAACAACAACAACAAACAAACAAACAAACAAAACCAGGCAGATGCAGCTTACGGTGTTCCCTCCCCTTCTTCCTACCTGGAACAGAGATGTGATGCCTGGAGCCAAGGCAACCATCTTGAGACCAGGAGATCACAAGCACTATTTTAAGGACAGGGGCATGGAAAAGACCTTAACACAGCCGAGCCACTGCATTAACTCTGAACCACTCCCTCTGGATTTTTGTTGTTGTTATGTAAAGAATAATAATGTACTATTATTAGTAGTATTATAATACTAATGTACTCAGGAAGCCATCCTGAGTTTGGATTTCTCTACCCGTAGGCAAAAGCATTCCTAATGGACACAAGGAGTTTGGCACAAGTATGCTAAGTGGACAAGTGTCTTCTAAGCCTTGGACAAGCCACTTCACCTCTTAAAGCGCAGTGTCTTCATGGGTGAATAAAGTTCCGTGACACTTGCCTCAAAGCATTGTGATGATTAAACGAAATGGTCCACCTGTCGGTGGCCTTGGCACATAGTAGGTTTCTATTAATGCATGATAAACAAATAAGCAAATGGGCAAACGGAACGTGAAGCCTGTTTGAGGTATTTGTGGGTTGGTGGGAATTTTCCCCCCCCAGGGGCAGGAGAAATCCGAATTCTTTAAGATACAGAGGAATAGTTCTGTACTACAGGCATTTGAGAGAGAGTGATTCGGGGGAATCTACCCTTACCCACTCTCAGACTGTCCCCGGTTTCACAGCTGCAGAGAGGGGAAGGAAGGGCACCTGGCTAGGCAGATGCTGTCTGCAAGGCCGGCCTCACGTCCCACATGAGCCTGCCATGTACCCAAGCCTTAGTAACAACAGAGGAAGTGTCAAAACCACATAAACACCAAAGAGCATTCCCCCCAAAGGGTACAAGGAATGTGTAAGGGACTGTCAGGACAAAATGCGGGTCCCCAGGGATGCCAATGGTCTCAAGTCAGTCTCTCTGGCTGCTGCACGGCACCCACCCTACCCCACCACCACTCTGTCCCTGTCACACACACGCACGGCACCCACCCTACCCCACCAGCCACTCTGTCCCTGTCACACACATGCCAGTGTGTTCACATGCAGTGAACCTGCAAGGACAGCTGAAAGGTCTCCTCCTGGTTTTCCCAGGAGGATAACTGTGCCTCCCGTGCCCTTCAGGCAACCAATCGCCTCCTCCTTCTCTTGGACCAGTTTCCGAGCACCCCCGTAAACCTGCCCGGGCCTGGCACTGCTGGCCTCGGGGCACAACAGACAGGCCCCACTCTTGGCACAGAACCTGGGCCTCTGTGTAGCTGAAGACATACACCTGGCCCCACTACCAAGCAGACACCCCAGCAAGCCGTTCTGAGTTCATTCAGTTGCTGGGTCCTCCAACCTCCTGAGAGCTTGACCCTGGGAACGCCTAGTAGTAATGATCACCATCATCCAATCACTAACACTAATGGAGCATTGATTTGGTGCCAGATGGCACTGTGAATGCACTTCCCCACTCAATCCCCCCCGTGAGGTGGGTTGCGGGACGAGGCCCCATTTGATGGATGAAGACAACAAGGCCTGGGGAGGATCAGCAATTTGTCCAAGGGGTGAAGCCAGGATTTGAACTCAGGCGGCCTCACTCCTCACCCTACCCTGTTAATCCCTATAGTGTCACCAGCTGCCGTGTTCTTAGGGACAACCCATGGACCGGGCACTGAGCCAAGGGCTCTCCATGCATAATTTTTGTCAATCCCTTCGAAGACCTCCTGGGGTCGATACTAGTGTTATCCCCATTTTACAGGTAAGGAAAGTGAGGTTTCAAAGGCAAGGTGATTTGTTGAGGTCAACTGCTTAGTAAGGGAGCAGACCTGGGACTGCACTCAGGCTGTCTGTCTCCGGAGTGGGCAGGCTCTGCTGACGGGTCATTGACACCCCCACTGCCTGGCACTGGGCTGGCCCAGCTCAGAGCAGGTTTCTAGGCAACACTGGGGAGTAGAACACACTTGTTCTTGAAGCGCAGTCTAATGGGGGAAGCAGACGTGGCCACAGACGTTGAGGTAAAACAGAGGCCCATGGGGCAAAGCTTACAGTAGACAAAATAATGTCCCCCAAAGACATCCAGGCCCTAACCCCCAGAACCAATGAATCTGTTACCTTACAAGCAGGAGGGACTTTGCATGGACAGAGGAATGAAGGCTCCTGAGATGGGGAAGGTTACCCTGGATTATGTGGGTAGATCCTGTGTCAGCACAAGGGTCCCTGTAAGAGGGAGGCAAGAAGGTCAGTGTCAGAGAGAGAAAATGTGATTTAAAAAAAAAATAGATTGGGGTACCTGGGTAGCTCAGTCAGTGAAGTGGCTGCCTTGGGCTCAGGTCATGATCCCAGGGTCTTGGGATCGAGCCCCATGTTAGGCTCCCTGCTCAGCAAGGAGCCTGCCATCTCCCTGCTCATACTCTCTCTCTCTAAAAGTAAATAAAATCTTTAAAAAACAAACAAACCAACAACAAAAACAGGTCAAGTGATGCAGGATCACAAGCCCAGCATGTAGCAGCTTCTGGAAGCTGGAAAAGACAAGAAAGAGCCTCCAGAAGGAACGCACCTCTGACGACCCATATGAGACTTCTGACCTCCAGAACCGTAAGGTAAACTTGTTGCAGCCACTGACCTGTGGCCATTTGTTATGGCGGTCACAGGAAACTCATATAGAGCTCAACTTGGCTGAGGAGAGAGGGAGGGGAGGGCTTCCTGGGGGAGGCAGCACGCAGCTGAGCCGCTGAATGAATAACCCCAAGCTCAGGGCTCCATGAAGTTCCATGTGTCAGCTGAGGCTGGGAGAAGGTGAGTCCCACAGGCAAGCTGGAACCCAGTTCCCGGAGCTGGAGCTAACTTCAGCCTGGGCCTGTCTCAATGACTGACCGACCTATTGCCCCCACCCCGGGCCCAACCTTTATTTAACTGAACCACAAATCACCCACCCGTTGTAAGAAGTCATGACCTTTAGCATCCTGAGAACAGTTTATTTTGACCTCCTTGTCCCACGGCCTTAAACGCAGGGTGTGCCCCAAGGAGGGTGGAGGGGAGGCCTCGGTTAATCAAAGGTTCTTCTTCACGGAGGTTCCAGGGAATAAAGTGACTCATTACACGCTCAGAGCATTCGTGGTTTAGACTGAGGAATGCCAAATGTTCGGGTGATCGACCACGGGCCCCTCAAGCCCCCAGACCCCTTCCTCTTTATGCACCGGTATATGGGGCTCTCAGAACATCTCCACGAACAGGGCCCGGGACCAGATAAAGACGTTAGGGTACCACGGTTCCATTTCTAAGGTGACGTCTGCCACTTACAAGGAATTCCCTAGGCGTCACTGAGTGATACACATAATGAGTTATAAGGAGTACAATCGAGCCTTTCACACATTCAGCCGAAGGCAGCTACAAAGAGTTTCAGAGAAACTCTTCTGACTTAGTTACAATTTCTACATTTCACACAATGAGAATAACAACACAGTAGTTTCTGTTTACGGAGCGTGTGACTGGGTCCCTGGGAAACGGGACACAGACGGACATTCGTTTCTCCCAGCAAGCTCTGGGGCAGGGAGCATTTTACCCTCTGTTTTACAGATGGGCAAACTGAGACTCAAAGACGCCGAGGAAGAAGCCCGCTCTCTTGCTTCCTTTGCCGCAATGCCTTCTGAGAACAGTCAGCGCGTGTGCAAGGGAAGATGGACGAGTTCGAGAAACACTGCGTAAGGGGGAGCACAACGTAAAAGAGACTGAGCTGCTGACCGTACGAGTGTCAGAGGGTCTGAGGGTTTCTCAGCGACGGTACAGCGCACACCTTCACCTTCGACTGCTTCCGCACACAGCCCTGGACACATAGGGCTGCCGATGGAAGGTGACTGCAATTCTCTGGCTTGGGGCTAGGTTTCTGGTCACGGGGGCTCACTTGGCCAGCAGGCAGCACAGCCTGGAAATGCCAACAAGTCAATGCCCCCCGCCCCCAAGGACGGCCCGCCACCAAAGACTGAGGAAACAGGTATATCAATACCCCAGCTCCCTCCCTTCTCTGGGGGGGGGAAACTCTGATCGCGTGCCCTATGTGAGGCTCCTTGCCTTCCCTGTCTCATCTCCACAGGTACCCCCTCCCAAAGAACCACACTCATGCTCACACCCCTCCCTCAGCAGGGAACCCAACCCCAGAAGCGCCCAAGGGTCCTCAGCACCAGCCCCACCCCAACCAAATCGCCAAGCACTCCCTAGGTGCTTGGGGAAAAAAATTCCAAAGTGATCTTCTTCCCGGATCATTAAACCACAGCACCTCACCGAGCACGGAGTCCAGAAATAAGGAAAGCCTGCTTGATTTTTGGTGCAGGAAAATGGGAAAGAGGTGATCCCAGGTGTGTCTGTGCCAGAGAGGAGAATGATTTTCCTAACCCACAGGTGGAACACAAGCCAGCCAGAATTTCAGCAAGAACCTAGGGCTCCTGATTCATAATGTAATTTTTATGTATATATAAAAAATTATATATAAAACTATATATAACTATGCATTGCTTGTATATATTATATATGCTATAGTGACGTGTTACTATATCCATTATAGGTATGTATAGGTACTATATATTTTATGTAATGCCTATCTATATAATATACAAGTGTATACTTATTTATATGACACACAAATTGCTTTGGCCCAAGGGCTCTATAAATGAAGGTTCTCCCAGCTACAGAAATCCTGTATTAGCTGCCCACGGGATGCCAGAGCAGGCATGATCTGAAAACTATCAGCCACTTGGACCTGGAACCTGGTTGGCTGAATGGTTTTTAAGGACAGAAGGCTTGAGTGACAAATACACACGTGAACACACACACACACACAGAGCAAGGTCTCCAAATGGCCAATAAGCCCATGAGAAGATGCTCGTCTTCACTGCTCATCAGGGAAGCAAAACTATGCCCACAATGAACTACTATCCCACATCTACCATAATGGCCAAAATTCTGAAGACCGACATTAGCAAGGGCTTTCGAGGACGCAGACGTGGAACTGGTGTTCAACGGGCACAGACACTTTGTTTGGCAGAGTCCACCGAAGCCGATCTGCACCCAGCCCGCTGCTGGGTACCCACTGCACAGAGATGAGCGCTCTGGCCACAGAGGACGTATACACGGACGCCCACAGCTGCTGCATCCAGAACAGCCCAAACTGGAAACTGCCTACCCGGCCATCCACAGTAGACTGGATAAGTAAATTCTGGCATATTCCTAGGACGGAATATAACACAGCAATGAGACAAACAAACCACCTTGACATGCAAAACATAGATAAATATCACATTTGGGTGAACAAAACAAGAAGAACCTGGAAAGCTATCTGTGTCCAAGTGCACTTACGTGAAGCTCAGGAAATAGGCAAAGCCTCCCCATGGTGACTGAGGGAGAACAGCAGTAAGAACCTTGGAGGATTGTTGACTCAAAGGGGTGTAAGGGAGGGCTCTGGGGGCCTAGAAAGTTCTATATCTTGATGGGAGTGTTGGTTACAAGTTAAAAACATCTGTAAACATGTATCCAGTTTATAGGTTAAGTTATGCCTAAGAAAACAAAATCTAAAACTTCCAGAGGCCTGCAGGTGCTCACCAAATAAAGCCACACCCCACACCAGAGCTGAGTTATCTGCCCCTACACACCCCTGGGGTGTATATCATCTCTTGCCAACTCCTCCCCACCTTCTCTCCTGGCTCCAAACTTACTCAACCTAGAAACAGTTTGCTTTGACATGGAGGGAATCAGGATCTAGAAAGAAAGCCACCCTCCGAAGGGAAAGACACCTGCAGGGATTTACAGATCACCTTCCCTTCCTCCTGAGTGCTGTCAGTACCCGCATGCGCTAACTGCGACAGCTCCCTGATGAGATGCTTCTTCCTCCAGGAAGCCTTCCCTGACCTCCCCAACCCTGCCCCAAGTAGGATTCCCACAACTCTCTGCTTCTTTGTGATATTGACCCCTCTGTTTTAAGCCTGTTTATTTGTCTGTCTTGCCCCCCAAGGGCTCCCTGTTTTATAGCCAGAGCCTAGCAAGGCACCTGGCATTAATAAACATTTGCTGAAACACATGGATGTTTGAATGAGAAAATGAGTGATTTGAGGGAGGATAAGAATGAGAAGGAGTAAACAGTGGTCCTGGCAACCATCTTGGTGTACAGAAGGTGAAATTTGGGCCCAGAAAGGGTAAGCAGCTCACGTAAAGTCACACAGCTAGTTAGGGACAAATCCGGCGTGCAACCTCTGGGAGACACTGTTGTACCCTCCCGCTACCAGATCCCTTCTCCTGGTGCTTCACCCTTCCCTCACCTGCTAGGAGGTGGCCTGCCAACAGTTCACAGGTACACCCTTGTCCAGGACTGCTATCCTCCAACAGGCTGGCCCATGACCCCCACCCTTGCCGGTAAGCCCCCCACAAACCAGGGCATCCATAAGCCAATGACAGACTTAGATGGGACACACACGACTGCTTACCCTTGCTTCCAGGCAGGATTTGCTCTGTGGTTCCAGAGCTCCCCAGCGGGAATCAAACCAGGCTGAGATCACACCCCCTCCTCTGGCCACTCCTGCTTCACTCACTTTCCCTTCTGAGAGCTCAGCCCCGTTAATGTCTTCCTCAACGTGCATCTCTGTCTCTGATTCTCGGGACCTCTTCCTGAGACAGAACCCAAGGCTCTACCTGGGGTCCAGGAGGAGACACTGCCCCCTGAATGGAAGTCCACAGTGAATGACAAGGCCAGAGATGACCTCTAGACATGCCAGAGACCCAGCCGGAAAGAGTGGCGACAGCCACAAGGTAGGGCTGTGTGTGTGTGTGTGTGTGTGTGCGCGCGCGCACCTGTGTGAGAGTGTTGACAAGGCTCTACCCTCTGCTCCAAAAGCCCTTTATTCTTATCTCTAGAGATACACCAAAGGACCCCATCTGAACATCCTTGCTTTCCAGCCACCAAGAGCAAAGCTCTTCAATGTCCTAGAGTCTAGAGAGTGTCCTCCACCAAGATAGCCTGCCCAAACTTTCACTCCTAGAACAGCCACCTGGGCCAGGGAGGAGGAGAAGGGGGTTGGGGTGGGGGAGTCAGTTCTCCATGAGTCACTGTGAGCCCATCCCCAGAAGGCAACTTACTGGGCCAGGTTATAGAAAATACCATACAATCTCCTAAATTCGGATAAACACCACCTGCTCTCAGTTCTCCCAGACCCTACTTTGCCCAGTGTAATCACCAGTTGTCAAGAGCTAGAGGATGCCGTGTTTGGGGGATAGCACACAGGACTGGCGGCCAGGAGCTCCCTGGTTTCCTCGTCCTGTCTGTGGCCTTCTGGATGACTGTTCAGAGCATGGACTTCCTAGAGTCAACCAGCTCGGCATCCAATCGCATCTCAACCTCTACTAGCTGTGTGACCCTGGGCCAGTTGCTCCACCTCTCTGAGCCTTGGCATCCGCATCTATTAGAATGCCACCAAGGCTAAGTACTCCACCTGCTTTTGTGGGGATTAACTGAGCTCACATGTACCAAGTACTTAGCACAACAGTCTGTGGTCACCGCACATGTCAATGACTGTCCTTATCCATGGTATTATAATTACTCTTTTAGCCTGGGAGGAGGTGGGAGCCTGCGGAGTTAGACCACTGGACTTCCACACAGGTGCAGGAAAGCAGCAGGAAGCAGGAGGGGGGCCAGGCTTTGTGCCGTGTTGTGAACAATACAAGGAAGCGAAGACGCCTGGAAAGTGTATCCAGTAGGTGCTCAGTAGACAGGGACTCTTATCAGAAAGCAGGAGGTGAACCCAAGAAAACCACCTCTCGGGTTCAAAGATCCTTTTATGCCCAAAGTGGCAACTTTGTGCAAACAGCCCCAGACCCGGTGCAGAAGCAGAAATCGGTGGCCTCTCTCCGTCACAGCCTCTGAGCACATGCTGTGCTTCCCCTGAGCCTAAGTCACCCTCTGGCCACACCGTGCTTGTCAGCCACCAAGGGAAGAGCCTAACCCCGTCACAGCAGACACTCTTGGAACTTCACCCAAATCTGCTTGGCGCAGGTGGACAACTTTGTACCAGGGGCGTGACCAGCGGGGGGCGTGTCCTACAGTCTCCCCAAGGTTCCCAGCTGCCCCCAGGGGTAACCTGCTTATTAGCATATACTAATGGTGTACCACCAACAAATAAACCACTTGCCCTTGCACCTGGGGGGGCCCAACTTAACACACCCTGCATTCCTAGAATCTGACTCCTAAGAGATGGGACCTGCTCAGAACCCCCGTTCTCCCCTAAGGCGTCTGACACGATGGTGAGACATACCCCATTGTGAAATGGGTCCACAGTCCTTGACTGTTTGCCTTGGCTGACTTTTGAAAAGCTGCTCTTTTCACAATTTCTTCGAAAAATGTATTGACCCCCCAGGAGCCAGACCCACAGCTTGGTAATGGGGCCATAGCGAAGAACTCAAAAAGTCGGGGTCACTGTTTATACGGAGTCTGGGGTTGGGAAGTAAAAAGGACAGGGGATGGAGAAGCCAACAGCCCAGGACAAAGATGGCAGCAGGTAACAAGGGAGATGATGGGAATGGGGTTTCCCTGATGGCGATCACAGTCGGGTCCAGTGGACTAGGTGATCGAGGATGGCTTCCTGGAAGAAGTGACATTTCAGCTCCATGGCCTAAAGGATCAGAGGGATCCAGCCAAGGGAAGACCAAGAGATCCAGAGTCAGAAAAGAGCTCAGGAACAGAAATTTTTGCTAGCAGGGCTAGGACGGAGTGAAGGAAAGTGGCGCGGCCTGAGTCTGGAGAAAGGGATGTGGGGCAATCCTAGAAGGCTCTGAGGCTGCCAGGAGAGTGCCTCTGGGGCTCTCACAGAATCACCTTCCTCTCCCTGCCTCCCCTGCATTCTGATCTGCCTTCCCGTGTGGGAGAGGGTGGAGTTACCTCCCACCGGCCAGGAGCCTCCCCAAGTGCCCCAGTCCCAGGGGAAGGCGTCTCATATGTCACATCCTCCATCCTGTGTGTTCAGGTGAGAACTGCTGGCTTCAAGGCAAGGAGAGGGAGAGGCAGGGAGAGCTGCTTTGAGCTCAGCACCTGGTAAGGGGGCACTGGAGCTAGAGGGAGAGCGACCCAGAGCCGCTCACAGAACACATGCTCAAATTCAAACCCCGCCTCTGTGAACATGGCGCAGCTTCTTGTCTTCCTCGGCCTCGGTCTCCTCAATGGTCACGTGAGCTAATAATCCTATGGGCTTCCTGAGACAGCTGAGACATGTGCTAAGAACATATGTGTAGAAGCGCTCGGCACCAATGGCGCATTGATCCCATGCTGGCTGATCTCCCACTATGCAGCAGGCACCCGGCAGAGACCTGAGCATGGGCACCCTTAGGGAGTCCAGCTCTTCAGCAACCCCCACCCCAGGCCTGACCCCTCCCCCACCCCACTGGCAATATCCCTCAGCCCCAAAGACGGCCTCTCGGGAGATTAGCGGCGGGCGCAGTCAGCTGTGCCAAGGGTGGCGTCTGCCAGCGCGGACATGACTCACGTCCTGCCTCTCTGGAGAGGGGGAGGGCCCACCAGACCCGCATCTAAGAACGCTGATGCGATGTGGCCTGGCCGAGCAGGGACGGGAGGAGATGGGAGCGGACAAGAGGAGGCAGGGCAGACCTGGGCCCCGACCGCCCCATGCTCACCGGTGTAAAGAACAACCCCACTGCCAGGCTCCCTGTGCTAGTCTCCAGCTCTCAAGTCAGCCCTGGACAGAGGTCACCCCCCAGACTCCTCAACATTACCCAGCGACTACAGGTGACTATCAAGAAAGCAGGAAACTGAGGCTTACAGGGATTAAATGCCTTGTCCAAGGTCATGTCTCTCGCCAAATTCCAGAGGCCAATATCACTGGCAGGAAGAAAGCGAGGGGACAGTCCTGAAAAACGGAGGGATGGGTCCCCAAAGCCAGCCTGAGAGATGGGCTCTCGCCAAATTCCAGAGGCCAATATCACTGGCAGGAAGAAAGCGAGGGGTCAGTCCTGAAAAACGGAGGGATGGGTCCCCAAAGCCAGCCTGAGAGATGGGCCCTGCCTGGGCCAGCCCTGCATGCAGCAAGGTGGTGTGACCGAGGAGCCAAGGGGAGGTCTGTGGTCCTGGCTTGTGACTGTAGCTGCATGTCCCAAGCCTCAGTTTCCCCATCCGGGCAATAAAAGGGCCCAGCACAGTGCCTGGTAGAGCCACAGAGCTCCAGGCCCTTCCCGCAGGTGAGGGGGGAGACCCAGCATCCAGGCCACCACAGAAGTCTGAGGCCACCATACCTCAGAAGCTGCCCCCAGCAAGGCCGAGTCACCATAGGTCCCGCATGGCTCCACCCCTCAAGGAAGGGCAAGGCCAGGGTCACGCCCACCCCAGACCGGTGGTGGGTACATGCACCTGTTCCGCACATATGAACGGGTGGACACGAGGCATGCTCGGGTCCAAGGAACAAGTTTCCGGGTGGCTGGGTGGGTACCAGATGCATGTGTATATTTGGATGGCAAGTCAGGCTGTGTGTGGGACGCCTGGGGACAAGGCCATTTCACAGAGAGGGGCATAAAGGTTCGCTGGTCAGCTCTGCCTGGGGAGGCGGGGAGCTGTGCGCACAGGTGGCCTTGGATCTGTGCATCCTGATGGGTGTGCAGGGGAGGGAGGGAGTAGGTGGCGGTGTGACTGAGGGACAGGGAGTGTGTGGGGGAGGGGCAGTCGTGGAGCTTGCCAGCTAGCTATGGGCTGTGGGTCTGAGTGTTGGTATGCCCCAAGAGGGGGGTGTGTGTGTGTGTGCAAGTGTGATGGGGCAGGGTTGGAGTTAAGAGCATGGACTCTGGAACCCACCCTGCCTTGGTTTATATGCTGTGTGATCCTGGGCAAATTACAATACCCCTCCGAACCCAGCTGCCCCATCTGTCATAAAAGGGCAGCAATAGCACCTCTGAAGATAAAATGAGTCTATTCCTGAAAAGCACGAGCACGGTGCCTGGCACATACTAAATGTTCAATCAAGAGAGCCTCTCATGGGCGGGCGCCTGGGTGGCTCAGTGGGTTAAGCATCTGCCTTTGGCCCAGGTCATGATCCCAGGGTCCTGGGATCAAGCCCCACATCGGGCTCTCTGCTCAGCAGGGAGCCTGCTTCTCCCTCTGCCTGCCACTGCCCGTGCTTGTACATGCACTCTCTCTTTCTGTCAAATAAATAAAATCTTAAAAAAAAAAAATTTTTTTTTCATTCTCATTCTCATTATGACTGAGAGAGAATATTCATTTCATTCTCATTATGACTGAGGTGACAATGGCGTCTGTGGGTCTCCATGGTAACCACCATGATTGTGGGGGTCCATAGGTGCATAGTGTATCGAGGATGGGATGGGGTGCCATGTGTCTGTGGGGCTCACCTCCATCTTCACCTCATGCTCTTGGGGCCAAAATAAAAATGTATTTCCTACTCCTATCATACAATTTATTCACCCCCGAGTCAACCAACTGAAGCACAAAGAAGCAGCCAAGGCCCCCTGATTACAGCTAAAAAATGAACATCTGGGAAACATGACACTAGCAGTCTCCCCATCCCCCCCCACCAGCTCCTCCAGAGGCAGCAAGGAATGGCAGGCAGGAGCACCCCTGTCCTCAGGCGGCTCCCAGTCAGGGGTGGGGGGACACAGGCAGAACTCAAGGAGAAAAAACCCAAGACAGGTGTCAATACAAACGGATCAAGAAGGTCCAATAGAGAATACCACAACCGGAAGAGTCTATGCAAAGGTCCTGAGGCAGGAGGCCCTTGGGGGAACCGGAAGTTCATAGCACCCCAGGGCCAGAGGGGACGAGATGCATGAGCCTCTACAGATAGACCAAGAAATGTGAAATAATCTCAATGTCCAGCCATTGGGGATTGGTTAAACACACTGCAGTATTCTCCTCTGGCAATTTTACACACTTGTCCCACATGAAGTTTTCAGACACTGGTGATGGGAGAAACCAGTTCATGACATGATGGTAAGTGAAAACTAGAAAACTGAAAAGCTGTATAGATCTGGAGTTTAAAAAAAAAAAAAAGTAATAATAATAGTAATTATAACCAGCATGATCCATTTATATGAGAAACAAATGTGCCCTCAAAATTGCAAAAATTCCCCTGCCAAAATTTCACTGTGCTTGTCTGATGGGGGTGGGCTCCTGGATGATATTTCTTCTTCCTGCTGTTTGGTATTTACAATGTTCTATCCAAAAAAACTTTTCTAATGTTTAGCAAAGAGTGAGAAAAGTTCTCTGCCCTCTCCTGCCCAGATCCCAAAACCCCAACAAGGTTTCTGGAGCTGTGTTTTTCTGAGGACAGCCCTTTTTTTGTTCAAATCTCAAATAAACAAAAGCCCGTTTGGCAGAGGGCCCTGGCGGGTGGTCATTCACCCCGCACACCCTCCCAGCACCAGCACTGCAGCTAAGACAACAGCGAGCGTTTTCAAGGGGGGGCCATGAAGAGGGGGGCTCAGGAGCCCTTTCTAAGCCTCGGGAACTCTTCCCAAATAGTTTCTTCTTCACCCAGGGACCCTCCCTTTCCTGTGGCTCAGGGTCAGCCCTCCTCCCACGCTCTTGCCTTGGGCCAGTGCGTCCCCCCAAGAGCCCTGACGAGCCCTGAATTCCTGGGGCCTGGAAGCCCAGAATCTTCCCTCATAAAGACCACATGGTCCAAGTTCCAAGGAGACAGAGCTCTGAGAGGGGATGTGAGTTGCCCAGGGACATCCAGGAAGCTGGACCTCTTCGCCAGACCAGCCATCTAACAAATATGCATTAATTAGGCACCTACTATATATTGGGCACAGCTCTAACCACCAGGGATATAGCCACAGGGCTATGTGGTAAGATTCAGGGGCTGGGGGAGCAGCTCTAACTTGGGGTAGCAGGGCGGGTGGGAATAAGGACTCTCTAAGGAGATGACAACTGAGCTGAGACCTGAATGAGTCTGCCATGCCGACAGCCAGGGCAAGAGTGTTCCAGAAAGAAGGCCCACGAGGCAGGGCCAGGTAAAAAAGGTCATTCTGAAAAGCAGTGGGAGCTGAGTCAGGCAGGACCTCTCCAGAAAGGAGCATAGGTCTGCTCCTACGTGGGACAGGAAGTCACTAGAGGGCTTTAGTGACCCTTCTAGAAGTTCCCCTGGACACCCAGTGGAGAATACACTGCAGAGGTCAAGATGGAGACCGGGAACCAAAGAGGAGCGGCCTGCCGCCTCCCAGGTAGGAGATGGGGGTACTCTGGACCCAGTAGGTGATGGGGGGGATAAAGAGGAAACACAGTGTGACTTGAGACCATCCACATACGAGAGAGGGACAGCATGAACCGCCCCCTCCCCCAACATGAAGCCAGGGGGAGTCAGAGGCAAAGAGACCCCAGAAAAACATCAGTTTAACACACCCCCCCCACGCAGAAGCAGTGAGAGCATGCTGGGCCTACTAGGCCAACACCAGCCCAAAGTGCAGGGAGTCAGAGAGATCTGGGTTCAAATCCCAACTCTGTACTTACTAGCTGCATGGCCTTATAAGTTCATTCCCCTCCATGAGCCTCAGTTTTCTTGCCTGTGAAGTGGGGAGAATGATGCCAAATCTAGCAGACCTGGAAAGCCCTCGCATAGTATCCCAGTGCAGAGTGGCTCCCTTCCCCTTTACTCCTGTCTTCGGGTCTGATGCCAGCCCGCAGTGCTCACTTGAGTTAAATCACCCTGAAGACCAGTTTTGAAGAACTGCCATCCATGAACAGTGACTTTCTTCCCAAAGGTTCACATGAAGCAGAAATGGGGATCCTTCCCACTGAGGGGGTTTGAAACAGAAATCCCCTAAAAATAACAAGCATGCTCCCAATTCTGGGACCTGAGCTAGGGCGGGGGTCTCGACTGTCCTGGGACCCGCAGACAGAGCTGGGCTGGGCAGGGCAGGACCCCTCCTACCCTGGGCAATCAGAGAGAAGATGAACATGATTTGGGGGTTCAGAGGCGGCAAGGTCAGGCTCGGATCCAGGCTCAGCTTCAGAAAAATCACTCTCCCGCCCTGTGCCTCAGTTTCCCTACTTGCAAAGCAGAGAGAGGGAGCCCAGCCCTGCAGGAGTCTGGAAGCTCAGCTGTCGGGGAATGCCTGCACAGGCTGGGGGCGCATGACGTGCATTCTCAGGACCTTGGTGACAGCTGCAGAAAACAGCCATGCATTCATCCCCAGAAGCAGGATCCCTGACCCCAGACGTGGGAAAAAGCACCTTTGCGGATGGACTTAGGTGAAAGATCTCAAGAGGCAAGGAAGAGCCTGGGGGATCTGGGTGGGCCCAAAATGTAATCACACGCGTCCTTGTGAGAGGGAAGCAGAGGGAGACCTGCCTCCAGGAAAGGGCAGATGACAGCCTCACCAGGGACAAGTGGGAGGCGCTGAGCTGTCGGCTCTGAAGACGGAGGAAGGCCTGGGGAGGTGGCAGCTTCTAGAAGCTGGAAGAGGCAAGGGAAAGGAGGCTCTCCCAGTGCCTCTGGAGGTGGCCAATTTCTGCTCAGTAAAATTGACCTCAAACTTCCGACCTCCAGAACTACGGCAGAATGAACTTCTGTTGTTCTGAGCCACGGTTCCCGGCGGTTTGTTACAAGAGCCACAGGAAACCAACCCAGAGGACTTCACAACATGCCAAGCCAGAAGGACCGGATCAATATTTACAGCCAGATGCACTGTTGGACTGAATGAGGATTTCTTCAGGTGGAGCCCAGACGCGGGGAGATTTTAAGAACTCCTGGAGAGATGTCAGGGTTCATCCGGGGGTGAGACGCGCAAGTCTGGAAGCTGGAGGGGTCAAAGGCATGGCCATCTCATACACAGGCTCCCCGCACTGCTTCCCAGAACCGTGGCCACCTGTCACTCATGGGCCTCCCACCAGGACGCTGGGCACTTGAGGGCAGGGGTCCCGCTCATCGCCCTGCACTCACCATCGCCAGGCAACAGCTGTGCCACCTGCTGCACACCACACCCCATGGATCCAGGAGTGAACAAGACATGGGCCCAACACAGACCAAGGAGGCAGGACAGGGGCAAGCCCTAAAGCACTAGATCCCGGGGTGGCGGGGAAGGGTCTACCTGGGGGCTACAGGACACCAGAGGAGGGAGGACTAGAAGCTGCTGGAGGGATGTGTCTGCAGAGGAGACATCTGAGCTAGTGTTGAAGGGGACACAAAATCCCACAGCAGTGGGGCCACATCCATCACCCTGTACGCTCCAACTGCTTCCAAAAGCTCTCAAGGCTCTGCCCGAGGACTTCCCCCTACCCTGGGGGCTGGGGTGCCAGACATGCCAGATGTGGCCAGGAGCTAACCCCCCAGAAGCAGCCTTCAGCCAGTGATAGACAGGACCTGACGTACACATACCCCAGCTCCCACCTCCCCCAGGGTGCTTGCCCATTCGACACGGTCCCCGGAGGTTCCCCCGTCCTGCTGATGAACACACCCAGCAGTGGCCTCTTTCCCTGCCCTGTCTGGCTTCCCCAGTCCGTGGGCAGACTTTCCTGGGACCACCTCCCACACAAAGCATAGGCAAGGGAATAGAGTCCTGTGTCTGGGTCTGCTCTGGGGAAGCCCACAGCATATTCCATGCAGAAGACAAAACATCAGGAGAAGCCCATGGTATGAGAGAAAGATGTCAAGGTAGTCACCTCCACCCCAGCGCTGCCCCAATTGGCCCCGCCTTCAGTAAAACACCTCTTCCATAGTACTTCGTCCTCTCGTTAATAAAGGAAGGTGCTATTACCATCCTCTTTTGCTTTTATTTTTTTTTATTTTTTTTTAAAGATTTTATTTATTTATTTGAGAGAGAGGCAGTGAGAGAGAGAGCATGAGCGAGGAGAAGGTCAGAGGAAGAAGCAGACTCCCCGTGGAGCTGGGAGCCCGATGCGGGACTCGATCCCGGGTCTCCGGGATCATGACCTGAGCCGAAGGCAGTCGTCCAACCAACTGAGCCACCCAGGCGTCCCCTCTTTTACTTTTAAACAGGGAAAGTGAGCTCAGAGAGGGGAAGTCTTCATAAAAATCTAAAAGGGCCTCACTGCTCTCCCCCTCACTCATCAGGCTTCAGCCACACACGCTTTCCTGTTCCTTGTACATGCTGCCACCGCCTTCCCCCAGAAAGTTCCTACTTCAAGACCTTTGCCCTTGCTGTTCCCACAGCCTGCAGGAAGGGGCTGCCTCCTCCTCCACTTTCAGCTCTCTGCTTAAAAATCGGAATGATTTTGGGGCGCCTGAGTGGCTCGGTTGTTAGGTGTCTGCCTTAAGCTCAAGCCATGATCCCGGGGTCCTGGGATCGAGCCCCGCATGGGGCTCCCTGCTCAGCAAGTCTGCTTCTCTCTCTCCCACTTCCCCTGCTTGTGTTCCCTTTCTGTGTCTCTCTCTGTCAAGTATATAAATAAAATCTTAAAAAAAAAAACCAAACAGAATGATTTTTAAATCACTGAAAAAAATAATTGAAAGAATAATACTTCACAACACATAAAAATTCTTTGAAAAATCAAATTTCGGTGTCCATAAAGAAAATGTGAGTGGAGGACGCACTCAGTTACATATTGTCCCTGGCTGCTTGGGCAGTAAATGGCGGTCAGTCATGATGGGGCTCTTATGGTCCAAAAAGCCAAAAATATTTACTATCTGGTCCTTTACAGGAGAAGCTGGTCAGCTCCTACCCTAGAGTGTTGGGGGGTGGGGCTTGTCTGTCAATGAGTCTCTGGGGCCTGAAAAGGGCTAGGCCCAAGCAGGTGCACAAAGAAGGCATGGATGATTAACGTAAGGCCCCACCCCCAGGAGGGAGTTGAACATCACCTAGGATTGCAATGGGCAGATGAATGAATAAATGAACGAATGGAAATGAATATATGCACCTCAATGGGAAGCCAGGGGCATCATCCCTGTGGCCCAAAGTCCCTCCATGGTGTTGCAAACCAGAGTCTGACATCCCCTGGGCGGGCGTCCCTCCAACAGCACCAGCCTGGCCTTGACATTCTGTGGGCCTAGAACTCTAAAGAGAGGACATGATTCATTCCACAGAGCCTTTCACCAGGAGAGGAAGGAAACCAGCCCTCAGATCCTGAACCAAATTTAACTTCCCTGCTCCACACCCCACACCCCCAAACACGCAAACACACAGAGCATCTCTCCACCTTGCTGGGGAGGGGGTCCATCTCAGCAGCCAGGGAGATGGCGGGAGGAGGGCATCGGTGATTACTGACTCAGCTTTCTCCTGAAGGAGCACCTCACCACTCTCTCAAAACACAGTTGGAGAAAAATCCTCAACGGAAAGAGGGCTTTCCAGAGTAATTCCTCCCTCCTTCCTGCTCTCAGCACTGAGACAAAGGGGGCGCTAAGAAAAACAAGAGACTAAGCAGGAAGTAAGGGCCTTGCCCTGCACTGGGGACTTCTGGTCCAGCAAATAAGCACCCTTATTAGCATCCTTAATACCTGGGAGACAGTGCCTGATTTATGATTCAGGTCCCAGTGGGAAGAAATTGATATGGTCACTCTATGGAATGTTACATCGGAAACAGATACGTTATTTTTATTTCCCAAGAGAAAGCAAGTTCTTCTCCATGCCAATATACATCCCAAAGTCAGGGAAACATCAGTTTAAACGTTCTGAAATGGTCATATTTATCCTGCCATGCCCTTTGGGTGTTGGCCCAAGGTTTTATCACAGGCCTCCCAAAATCTCTTCCGTGAACACGTCAGTGTTTACTGTTCTTCGCCGGCTTCTTCCCGTTCTGAGTGGGGAGGATCATAGCAGCTCACACATACAAGGGAATTCCGCACTCACTAAGTTGCTAAGGCCACCTTATCCCCAGTCCGTAGTGAAACCTTCTCTTGACTGGGCACATAACTCAGCACAGGCAGGAGTGTGTATATAAAATCAGTGTTCCCTGTTCTGGGGTATGTCCCCTGCCCCGGAATCCCAGCTGTCTTGCAAGAACCAAGAACCATTGCACCGGTGTGGTGAGCACCCGCAAGACAGAAGGCCCCGGCAAGGACCCTCAGTGCTCTTCGTCCTAGCTGTGTGACCCTGGAAAATCTGCTTGCCCTCTCTGAGTCTCCGGTTCAGGGAGTATTAGCCCTGCCCTAGCCACCTGCCAGGAGGTAAATGTTCTCGGGGGGTGGGGTGCAGGTAAACCTTAAAGAATACACACCATCGGTCACCAGCATGCACCTTCCCAGGCTGATGTTGGACAGCCTTTTCCCAAAAGAGAATCTGATCACATGGTGCCCCCTGCCTGGATCTCTGGAGGGGCTCAGAATTAAATCCACCCCCTTTCCATGGCTCTGTGCCTGACCCCCCAGTCTCTCTGCCCTCAGCCTACAACACTCCCCTTGCTATTCTGCTCCCGTCACAATTCCCTCTGCTATACTCACACGGGGAAGCCTTCACATATGCTATTCCCTCAGCCTGGAAGGACACTCTCTCCCCACCCCCCTCACCCCCACCAAACACACAACCTTTAGGTCTCAGTCTTAATGGACCTTCCTCAGTGTGGTGGGTTGAATAGTGACTGTCCCCCCCCAAATTCATGTGCACCTGGAATCTTAGAAAATGACCTTATTTGGTCTTTGCAGATAGACTTACTTACCGAGGTCACACTGGATTTGGTGGGGTAGGGGGGCTAATCCAATGACTGGTGTCCTTTGAAGAAGAGACAGATATACAAATAGAAGCCCAGGAACACCAAGAATTGCTAGAAGGTGTTAGAAGTCACCAGAAGTGGCAAAAAGAAGGGTCCTCCCCTGGAGCCTTGGAGGGAGTAGAGCCCTGCCAACACCTTGATTTTGGACTTCTAGCCTTCAGAGTTTGAGAGAATACATGTCTTTGTTCTAAGCCACTCAGATGCAATGACTTGTCATACTACACATGGAAAAGCCGGAGCCAACCCTTCAGAGAAACTACCTCCATCAGACTTTCTTCAAAGCATCCTGCTCCTCTCCCCCGACCCCTGCAAGGTTCTGTCCCCTCTTCAACCCATAAACTCCTAGAAGGAAGGGATCCTGCCTGCTAGCTTCCCTATGGCCAATAGCAAACAGCAGCCATCCAGCGGCATTTCCCAAATGAATTCAGACGCCCCAAGGGAAGCTCAGAGGTCAAGGGACTCCGAGGTTTGCCCTGACATCCATGGGAGAGTTCCAGTGACGGCCAGGCAAGAGAGTGGGCCTCGCCCACTGGGACCCCCACTTGCTGTCTCCCCCCAGACCCAGGCTCCTGTCTCACACCCTCACCGCCTGACTCTGCATCTATGAAGCATGACAGGCACACAGTCCCAGGGCTGGACGCGACATGGCACCGACTCGTTGAAAAAAGTAGGTCCGGCCAGAAGAAAGTCTCTACTGGGTCTCGGCCGTACTTAACACCGGCACCACACTTGCTCATCGCCCCTTTCAACGCAAGGCCTCCAGCTCAAAACCCATCGCGATGGCAACATTTATGTAGGTGGAACTGTGACACGGTTTGGTCTCCTTTGTTTGTATTCTTTTTTGTTAAGATTTATCTTAGAGAAAGAGGGACACAGAGAGCGAGCCCCTGCTTCCTGCAGGAGCAGAAAGGGCATAGGGAAAGGGGAGAGAGAATCTCAAGCAGACTCTAGCCTGGTGCAGAGCCCGACGCAGGGCTCGATCTCACAACGCTGAGGTCACGACCCAAGCGGAAACTAGAAGTCAGACGCTTCACTGACTGAGCCACCCAGGCACCCCTCCTTTGTTTGTATTCCTTTTTTTTTTTTTTTTAAGATTTTATTATTTATTTGACAGAGATCACAAGTAGGCAGAGAGGTGGGGGGGGGGGGAGCAGGATCCCCGCTCAGCAGAGAGCCTGAATGGGGCTCGATCCCAGGACCCTGAGATTATGAACCAAGCTGAAGGCAGAGGCTTAACCCACTGAACCACCCAGGCTCCCCCTTTGTTTGTATTCTTAAAGCAAACTACCGATGGCCAGAGGTGCTGGTTTTCTCGATGTAGAATAATGATACAAAATATTAATATATGGATCACTGATTATTAATATATTTAATAATTCTATATTTTAATTTACCAACTCAAATACTTATTAATATTCACATATTACATACAATTGATACAATACTGTGATAATATAAAATATTACTATTTTGTACTATAAAATAATAATATTATTATATTATTATTTATTATTATATAATAAATAATAATAACGGAGGCACACAGACCTGGCAAAATTGGGATGGTGTGTGAATGACAGAGCTGGAGGGCCTCTGTACACACCCACCCACTCACCCACCCATGCCTTCACTTGCTCAAGCAGAGATGCAGACACACATCCACATCCCTTGGTTAGTTCTGGATAAACTCCTCAGCTGTAGCCAGGGTCAAATAATATGTTATAGGAACAGGTACCCATAAGAATCACCTGGGTGGGGCACCATGGGGGATTTTTTCCTTTTCTGGTGTTTGTTTGTGGGGTTTTTTGAAAGCTTTTATTTATTTGCAATAAAGAGAGGGGGGAACAGACAGAGAGGGAGAAGCAGACCCCCCACCAAGCAGGGAGCCTGATGCAGGACTTGATCCCAGGACCCCGGGCTCAGGACCTGAGCTGAACCCCCAGGCGCCCCGGGGATTTCTTTTTTATTACAAATGCTCAGGCTCCATCCCAGACCTACTGAGTGTGGGCCTCCAGAGGGTGGACCCAGCAGCACCTGGATTTTTTAAAGTTTTCTGGGGGGCTTCTTCAGAGCAGCCAAGCTCCGGGCACTTCGCTGCTGCTTCCTCTCCAGTGAGCCAGGAGTTGGGTCCACGGTGCCTGGAGAGCATCCTGGAAGAATTAAGACCCAGGCCTAATGCATTTCTCCTCAAAACGACACATGCCAGGGCATGCCCGGAGTCCATGAAAAACAGGTTCTTTATTATTTCCAGCCCAGCCCTTTGTGCAAAACTGGGTACGTCCTGTGAAAGTTCACAATCAGGGACGGGAGGCCAAGATATTTCCAGAAAGCACATCATGATGCAGTAGACATTCTCCCAGGGACCAAAGCACCACAAATACAGATCCTCAGACTCTCCCGCAGAAAGCAGGGGCCAGCCACGTCTGTGAGGATGGCCGGTATCAAAAACACAGAAACGGACAATCACGGGATGTAGCGACGCTGGATTCCGCGCACATGAAATGGCGGGAACCTAAAATGGCGGGAGCCTAAAATGGCGGGAACCTAAAATGGCGGGAACCTAAAATGGCGCCGCTGCTCTGCGGACAACAGTATGGCGGCTCCCCGGAGAATTAAAAACAGCACCATAGGGTCCAGCAATCCCACGTCTGGGTATAGACCCAGAAGAATTGAAAGCAGGGTCTCGAAGCACTGTTCACCACAGCCACGAGGTGGGAGCCTCTCCCGTGTCCCCTGACCGATGGAGGGACAAACACAATGTGCTCAATCCACACGATGCAGTATTATCCAGCCTTAAAAAGCAAGGGAGTTCTGACACGGGCTACAGCGTGGGTGAGGACGGGACGCTGAGTGACACAAGCCAGTCACAAAATCCAAACGCCCCGCAATGCCACATACAGGAGGCCCCTGGGGTGGTCAGATTCACGGAGACAGATGGGGGAATGCTGGGTGCCCGCGGCTGGGAGAGCAGAGGAGGGGAACTTCGTGTTCAAAGGGCACAGAACGTCCATTCTGGAAGTTGCAGAGTCGTGGAGCGGGATGGTGGGATGGCGGACCCACGGTGTGAATGTGCTTAATGCCACTATACTGTTTGCCTCAAGACAGCAAACCTGGTAGGTTTTTGTTATGTGTATTTTTCACCACTATTTAAAATTAAATTAATTTAAAAAAATATGGTACCGGATACCTGGGTTCCTATCGCAGTTCAACCGCCCACTAGCTAGGCGGCCTGAGGCAACGTAACATGTCTCTCTGTGCCTCAGTTTCCTCATCTGTAAAATGGGTATAAAAACACGAGGCTGTCGGGAGGATGAAGGGAGGCAGAGGGCCCGGTTCACAGCATGTGCTCCACATGTTAAGTATTACTTCAGTGCTTGTGAATATTACCGTCCCCCTCCATACCCTGCTGGAGCTCTGGGGTTCTGGAAAACACACCCACGTAAAGAGTATGTGGGTCCAGGGGGGTGAATCTTTGCCCTTGTGGTTTATTTAGTGTCGGGTGCCACTTACGAGTAAGGGACAGACTATGTGGCACACGTGAGAGGTGCAGAAATCAAACTCAGTGAGGACAGAGGTTGACGAGCTACAGAAGACATCCCTGCCCAGAACCCCCTGCCCTCTGCTTGCTAGGTGACGTGGGCCTGCCCTCTCTGGGCTTTGGCAGCCCCTCCTCCTCCAGCCCCGGCCTCCTGTGAGTCTGAGAGTGAGAAGCCAAGCCCTTGGTCCCAACAGTCAGCACATCTCACCCCGGAGCCCCACCGGAACCCCAGGGGTGGGGTGAGGGATGGCAGATGCCCTCAGGTGGCCACGGGGTTAGAGCATCTCAGAAACATCCAGGCCTTTCTGTTCCTGACGCACAGGCTCCAAGAGGCTAGACTTGGGAACTGGTTCCCAAGAGAAAGTTGGGGTTGGGGCCATCCATGAGCCAGCCTCACTCAGGCCACCAGCTTCATTTATCAAGGGCCTGGAGAGGCAGGACACAGAGTCCCTGGCCTCAGGCCAAACATTTTATTCCAAATCCCCACAGGAGGAGCTCTGTTGGTTTCTCTTGTCAAAGAAACACAACCCCAATATTGCAAGGTCATCCAACAAATGCAGATATGTTTGACGCTGATACTGCAGAATTATTATTATTACTACACTAATAACAGTGGCCAAAGACACACCCAACACCAGGATAGTAAGAACTTCACAGACCGCATGTCCGTTAATCCTGACGAGAGCCCACTCTGAGGCAATTCTACAATCATTCCCATGTACAAACACGGAAACTGTGGCCGAGAATCGGACTTGCCCAGAGTCACACAAACAGCAAACGGTGAAGACAAGCCCCTGAACCCAAGCTTGCCTGAGAGGAGAGCCCACCTGCTGTGCTTTCCTCCTTCCTCCTCCCCAATGCCATGGCCACGTCTTGAGCTCCTATTACGGGCACGATCCTTAAAGCCCTTTGAAGGAGGAACCGCCATCACACATGACTTGTCCAGAGGCAAGAATGGAACTCGGTTGTCTTTCTGTGGAGTCAAGGTCATCCTCACTGGGCTGTGACTCCAGAGGGTCTCATCCCCTTTGTGTTGCTCCCCCCGACTGGCAGGGTCCCCTCAAGGTTCTGTCCACCCAGGGCAAGGAAGGCAGTGGGCATCATTTCTCCTGCAAAGCCCAGCGGACTCAGGCCCAGCCAGAGGCAGGTGGCCATGAACCAGGCTGGGGGCAGACTCCAGCATGCAGGGAACAGATGGGGAAGGGGACCAAACCCATCCCCCTACCCACCAGGGTGCTCGGTGTTGAGAGCACCTTCATGTCTCTCTCAAATGGCCTGGTGGGCTCTCTGCATCACCCATGGGAGTGCCCAAGGCTTGAGGGCACCCAGTGGGTGTTCAGACTCCCCCCAAACAGCTTGGGAGCTTTAGCACCTCAAGCCCATCACACCTGTTAGAGGGGGGCAGCACGGACAGGTCCCTCCACCAAAGGTGGGGCATGGAAGGACAAGGGGGCGCTAGGAGGGTGTCCCAGGGAAAGAGTATGAATCAGGAAGCAGGAATCCTGACGTCTTGTCTCTGCTCAGCTCCTACCTGGCCGTGTGACCTTGAGCGAAACACTCACCATCCTCCTCAAGCCTTCTGTTCCCTCCCCTAGAAAGGAAAACCCAGACAGCCTTGTTAGGGGCAGGATCCAATGCCCGCCTCTGGGGATTCTGCCACCTTGCTCCCCAACGGGGCACTGCCAAATGTGGAGCGATCCTCCCCAGGGGGACATGATGGCTCAGCATTGCCCCTCCCAGGGCTGCAGGGCAGGGAGAGGGAGGACCGCTGTCAGAAGTCCTGAAGACCACGGATTGGGACACTTGCCAGGTCCCCAGGCAGCTGCCTGACCAGTAAGCGCCACCAGGCACACAGACGCCATGCTGCAGCAAGGGGGTTGTGGATGGTGCAGGGAAACCCATTCCCGCTGCCGAATCAAGAAAAGTGCCTGTCCCCCACCGGTGAGTCCGCAGTGTCGCTGCCCAGTGCCAAGGGAGGCCAAGGGAAATGAGCGGGGACAGTGGGTCCCCATGCTGAGTCACCTCCCTCCCTGACCCTCAGTGTTCTCATCTGGAAAAAGGACTTGCTATCGCCCACCTTGTGGGGCCATCCAAAGGGTATACCCTATGAAATTATGGTACTCCACCCCTGCTGATCGCCAAAACCAGCATGTTGGTGTTTCAACCCAATATGCGGACGGGCGCAGTGTGCAGCCCGAGCATAATAAGTGCTGACAAAACTGAGCGCAACAGGGTGTGCTTTCCTCATCCGTGGGACGAGCATAAACCTTGTTGCACCTGCTCCCAAATCCCGAATATAAAAAGCAGGCAGCTCGCCTTAGTTCATAAGGCAAGGTCCCAAGTATGCCAGAGCGTGTATGTGGTATCTTTCCATGTGTGTTACATCAAATATAACTAGCCCATCGAACATCTTTAAAATGTTTAAGTTTTGGGGGCGCCTGGGTGGCTCAGCTGGTCAAGCAACTGCCTTCAGCTGAGGTCATGATCGTGGAGTACCAGGATCGAGTCCCACGTCAGGCTCCCTCCTCAACAGGGAGTCTGCTTCTCCCTCTCACCATCCCCTCTCTTGTGCTCTCTCTCTCTCTCATTCTTTCTCTCTAAAATAAACAAAATCTTAAAAAAAAATAAAATGTTTAAGTTTTTAAAAAACAAGTCACGCCATCAAAAGAAATGGAATCTTGCCATTTGCAACGATGTGGATGGAACTAGAGGGTATCATGCTTAGTGAAATAAGTCAATCAGAGAAAGACAACTATCATATGATATCCCTGATATGAGGAAGTGGAGATGCAACATGGGGGACTAGGGGGGTAGAAAAAGGAGAAAAGAAACAAGATGGGATTGGGAGGGAGACAAACCATAAGTG
Organism: Mellivora capensis; assembly: GCA_004024625.1. Taxonomy (NCBI): domain Eukaryota; kingdom Metazoa; phylum Chordata; class Mammalia; order Carnivora; family Mustelidae; genus Mellivora; species Mellivora capensis. Next base: position 28 of record PISX010011960.1, on the reverse strand, counting down.
ACTCTTAATCTCACAAAACAAACTGAGG
>PISX010011959.1:0-62718 GCA_004024625.1 Mellivora capensis | reverse complement strand
AGTTGGTTAAGCGGCTGCCTTCGGCTCAGGTCATGATCCCAGCGTCCTGGGATCGAGTCCCACATCGGGCTCCTTGCTCGGCAGGGAGCCTGCTTCTCCCTCTGCCTCTGCCTGCCACTCTGTCTGCCTGTGCTCGCTCTCTCTCCCTCTCTCTCTCTGACAAATAAATAAATAAAATCTTTAAAAAAAAAAAAAAAAATTTAAATTAAAAAAATAAAAAAATTAAAAATTAAAATAAAAAATAAAAGTGTATCTATGTGTGAATGTCCTATGTAAGAAGAGGAACAAATGGGGGCACCTGGGTGGCTCAGTGGGTTAAGCCTCTGCCTTCGGCTAAGGTCATGATCTCAGGGTCCTGGGATTGAGCCCCATGTTGGGCTCTCTGCTCAGCAGGGAGCCTGCTTCCCCCTCTTTCTCTGCCTGCCTCTCTACCTACTTGTGATCACTCTCTCTGTCAAATAAATAAAATCTTTAAAAAAAAGAGGAATAAATGTATACATTTCAAGCTTTTTTAAAGATTTTATTTATTTGAGGGGCATCTGGGTAGCTTAGTCGGTTAAGCAGCTGCCTTCAGCTCAGGTCATGATACCAGGGTCTTGGGACTGAACCTTGCATCAGGCTCCCTGCTCAGTGGAGAGCCTGCTTCTCCCCTCTCCCTCTGCCTGCTGCTCTGCCTACTTGTGCTCTCTGTCTCTCTGCCAAATAAATAAATAAGTAAATCTTAAAAAAAAAAAAAAAAGATTTTATTTGAGAGAGAGAGAGCACAATTGCAAGAGCAGAAGCAGGAGAAGCAGAGGGAGAGGGAGAAGCAGGTTCCCCCGCTGAGCAGGGAGCCCAATGCAGGGTTAGATCTCAGAACATGACCTGAGCCCAAGGCAGTCACTTAACTGACTGAGCCACCCAAGTTCCTTACATTTCAAGTTTTTAATTGGATAAATGTACAAAAGAAAAATAAAAATCTGAATAATGCAGCATATGCATGAATCCATAATTTAGCATTTGGTCAATGAATAAAAAATGCAAACATAGAAGTAAATTTAGTAACAACATAAATTAAACAAATAATTTTAATATCAAAGTTGAAGGATATAGAATTTTATTGATAAAACCACCTACACATTTGGGAAGAAATACATTTTACTGAAATTTTTAACATAAGTTAGTACTACCTGGTTAAGGTTGATTCAACTGTTTTGCTGTATCTTCTATTATTTGGTTCTCAAAGGAGACTACTCACTCTTGGTTGCTCAGTGAGGCTGTCCTCCTACGTTTGACTTGGACTTCCACCTCTGGCACGTGCTGTTCTGTAGTCCGTCTCAGGTGTAAGCGGTCCCTGAAGCAGAAAGAATAATTTATTTGATAAGACTTCATCAATTTTAAAATAACCACTTACTTAAAGGCTGTATTTCTTTTTAAAATGTTTTATTTGAGAGAGAGCAAGTGAGAGAGAGCACAAGCAGGTTGAAGGGCAGAGGAAGATGCAGACTCCCTACTGGGCAGGGACCCCAATGTGGGACTTGATCCCAGGTCTCCAGCACCATGACCTAGCTGAAGACTTGAGCACCGACTGAGCTCTAAAGGCTGTATTTAAAACGATATTTAATATGATGGAGTTTTTAAAGTACTTATAACCCAATTAAAACAAGGTACAGTAATAATGTATGCCAATTGTATCTCAATAAAAATGGTGGAAAAGAAGAGAGGCAAAATTTTAATGACAATATCCTCCAGTAGTCAGGATCTACCCTAAAGTCACTTCCTCCCTTTGGAAGGCCCTTAATGTCAGAGATGCCTGAGTATCTCAGTCAGTTGAGCATCTGACTCTTGGTTTCAGCTCAGGTCATGATCTCAGGTGGTGAGATGGAGCCCCTTGTCAGGCTCTATGCTCAACAGGCTGTCAGCTTCGTTTCTCTCCCTCCATCCCTACCCTCACTCAGAATCATCCTCTGTCTCTCCCCCCCACCACTCTCTCAAATAAATAAATCTGTGTTAAAAAAAAAAAAAGCCCCCAGAGGTGCAAGAGGCTGGATGGCTCAGTCAGTTAAGCGTCTGCCTTTGCTTCAGGTCAAGATCTCAGGTCCTGGGATCAGGTCCCACCCATATCTGGCTCTGTGGGGAGCCTGCTTCTCCCTCTCCTGATGCTTCTGTTTTCTGTCTGTCTCTCTCTCTCTCTCTCTCTGTCACATAAATAAATAAAATCTTAAAAAAAAACAATCCTGACAGCATGAGATATCAGAAAACTGGGGCCTTGGATATATCAGAGAAATAAGCAAAAAGAAAATATTTATTTCCATGTATTTTTATATATACAGATATAAAGCTATACATTTACAGAGATATATGTACTAACCTCCTACCTATACCTACATCACCTGAAAAAAACAGCAATGTTGATTCCAAAACTGGCTTGAAAATATTTTAAAGATACTTTGAATTTATTTATTTGAGAGAGAGCGAGAGAAGTAGGAAAGGGGGGACAAAAAGGAAGAAGCAGATTTCCTGAGTCGGGAGTCTGAAGAAGGACTTGATCCCAGGACCCTGAGGTCATGACCTGAGCTAAAGGCAGACACTTACTTAATTGACTGAGCCACCCAGGTGCCCCTAGTCTGAAAATATTTTATTAGGACATATCTTTTAATATAATGGAAAAAGCATAACATTTAAATTATAAAGTTTCTACTTAAGCAACCCCCTGTGCAAACACTGCTTTCCTAGGATTTATAAAACAAGAAATAAAAAGGATTCTTAAGCAAAAAATAAATACATAAAACCAACATATCTACCACTGTCTGATGATCTGCAGATCATAATGATGATCTACAGCTCATAAAATGGCTGCTCAAAGGATCTGAGCATGTTAATCTCCCACCTGGGTCATCCATCCATGTTAGAAACTGCAGGAACCACTTTTTTTTTTTTTTTAAGATTTTATGTATCTATTTGACAAACAGAGATCACAAGTAGGCAGAGAGGCAGGCAGAGAGAGGAGGAAGCAGGCTCCCTGCTGAGCAGAGAGCCCGATGCGGGGCTTGATCCCAGGACCCTGGGATCATGACCTTAGCCGAAGGCAGAGGCTTTAACCCACTGAGCCACCCAGGTGCCCCTGCAGGAACCACTCTTAAAACTGCAATTTAACAATGCTAATCAGAGAGGATAGCAGAAACAGGATTTTACAAAAGTCATGCAATGTAATATGTCCATGGCAGAATTCAAAAGAAGTATTCCCCCAAACTAATTCTTTGGAACCTCGTTATTTTCAAATTCATGTTAGATTATGCAAAGTAACCCAATCAAATAGCTTTCCAATAAGCCCAAGTTGTTTTATTGCTTAAAAAAGCTTTACTGTTTCAATCAAGCAATAGAAATCATTTAAAAAGCATATATGTACATATCAGATTTTTTAAATGATAAAAGTATATAATTTACTATTATCCCTGACCTTTGATTAGGCAATGGTTTTCTTAAGATACCTGAAGTACCTGAGAAAGGTATTCATTTGAAGTAAAAAATGTATTTTCTTCATGGACACTTTATGTACAGCTGGCCAGCCAAATGGGAGAAAATATTTGCACTTCACACTGCTCGAGTACTCTTACAACTCAATGAAATGAAAAAAACTCCACTTAAAAATGGATGAAAAGATTAGAACAGACAGTTATATGAGTACTAAAAAAATACTTTATATCACTACAGCTATTAGGGAAATGCAAATAAACACTACAAACATACCACTTCATACCTCCAACGTGGAGGAGGTAGAAAAACAGGTAGTGGGAATGTGAAATGGTGGAGCTTCTGGCACTTCCTAAAAATGTGTACCATGGAGTTAGCATATGACACTAATCCCACTCCTAGAGGGAGTAAAATTATGTACTGCCAAACTGAACATAAGAGGGAGTAAATATATATATAAAAACTTGAGTGTGAATGTTCCCAGCAACATTTATCGTAAGAGCCAAAAAGTGGAAACCACCCAAAGTACAACCACTAAAAAAATGGATAAACCAAATATGGTGTGGTATCGTATAGTCAATACAATGGAAACGTCATTCAGTGCCAAAAAGGAATGAAGTATTTATTGATCAAACATAACTTCACAAATGTATTTGTTAAGATATTAAAATTATGTAATAAGAAGAACCATAATAAACCTTTATGGCTCATAGGCCATCAATTATGATTGATCTAATCATATAATTGAAAATATTCCATTACCAAAAAATTAAAGAAATAAAAATCTTCAGTTCTTTTATTCCTTCATAGCAGTTGATCAGTATGAAAAGGTCTGAGTTCATGGAATAAATGAAACAGCACATGAAATTATTCAATTTTCTAAATCCATTTTTAAAGCTACATGTAAAATCATCAAAGAGCAGCATTGTTTTCACAATATAGGAAGTGTGTTCTAAATATACATACATGTGAATACATTTACAATCTTCTACTGCATTCCCAATCTAGAAACCAGCTTTCAGAAAATAAGCATTTAAAGGAAAAAGAGAGGTGCCTGGCTGACTCAGTCAGTGAAACATGCAACTCTTGGGCTCAAGCCCCACACTGGGTGAAGAACTTACTTAAAAATGAAATCTTAAATAAAAAAAGTAAACAATAAAGGAAAAAATGATGGGGTTTGTTGGCTCAGTTGGTAGAGCATGTGACTCAGTTTCAGGGTTGTGAGTTCAAGCCCCACATGTGGCAGAAAATATACTTTTAAAAGTTAATGAAAAAGCAGGGAAAAAATTCTATGGGCACAATGTTAATATTTTTGCCCCCAAATTACTTTCATTAAAAAAATAATACTAATTTGGAAATACACTGAGAAACAAGTGATGAGATCACACAATGTTTTTCCAAATAGCCTAACATTCTTTCAAACATATAATATATTCTTTCAAATATATTCAAATATATAATATGCCTATATAATATGCCTTACGTTCTGCCCAAAAAAACTAATAAAAATTCAACTACTAAGATCTCAAGAACAAAAAATTAAAAAAAGAAAATGTGATGTAATTTCAGTCTACAGATCTTCCCATAATCATAAGAAATCAGTGCCTCTAAGCCAAAACCTGTGAATCATCAAAAAGAAAATTCTAAGCCAGCCAGCATTCAGGAACTAGAAGACAAAAGAAATGACTCCCTTACACACCATTGCTAGTGAGAGAGGCAACCTTAACCACCAACAACTCTTAAGCTTTATGGATCTAGGCCACAAAAGTGGAAGAGGAAAAGGAGACAAACAATAAAATCCTAATGTCCACTGAAGAAAGTTAGTAAGTCTCATTGTCCCTGTCATATTGAGAAAATATTCATACCCTGCTTATTAATTCAATGATTCTTTCTATATATAGCTAAGTATCAGAGTACAGTGTCAAAGTAAGAGATTAAACTCAAAATGGAAAGACCTAAATGTGAGACCTGAAACCATAAAACACCTTAAAGAAGATATAAGCAATTAATTTTTTGGGATGTTGGCCTTAGCAACATTTTCCTATATATAGGTCTCCTCTGGAAAGGGAAACAAAAACAAAATTATAGGGTCTACACAAAAATAAAAAGCTTTTGCAAGCCATGAACAACATCAACAAAACAAACAGGCAACCTACTGAATGGGAAAAGGTATTTGCAAATGATATATCTGATAAGGTGTTTATGTAATGTAATGTATCTGATAATGGGTTAATATATAAATAACATAAAACCTAACACATGCATGTACAAAAACACACAAATCAAAAAATCCCATTAAAAATGGGCAGAGGGAATGAACAGACTTTTTTTTTTTTCAAAGATATACAGAGAGCCAACATACTCATAAGATGCTCAACATCACTCATCATCAGGAAAATACAAATCATTAAGATCATGAGATATCATCTTAGAATGGCTAGTATCAAAAAGATAACTGGGCACCTTGGGTGGCTCAGTCATCAAGCATCTGCCTTCGGCTCAGGTCATTGATCCCAGAGTCCTGGGACCAAGGCCCTCATGCAGCTCCCTGGTGGACAGGAAGCCTTGCTTCCCCTTCTCCCACTCCCCCTGCTTCTGTTCCCTCTCTCACTGTCTCTCTCTCTCTGTGTCAAATAAATAAATAAAACCTTTAGAAAATACAAGAAATAAGTCTTGGTAAGGATGTGGAAAAAAGAAACTCATGCACTCTTGGTAGGAATGCAAACTTTTTCAATCACTGTGGAAAAGAGTATATATGTTCCTCAAAAAATTAAAAATGGAAGTAGCACATGATCCAGTAATTCTACTTCTGAGTATTTATGCAAAGAAAACAAAAGCACTAATTCAAAAACATACATGCACTCCTGGGTTTGACTATAGAATTATGTGTAACAGCCAAGGTATTAAAGCAACCATCCAAGTGTCTGCCAATAGATGCATGGATCAAGATGCAGTATATAAATAAAATATTAATCAGCTATAAAGAAAATGTTGCCAGTTTTTACAAGATGGATGGACCAAGAGAGTACTATGTTAAGTGAAATAAATAAGTCAGAGAAATTCAAATACCTTACTATTTCACTTACGTGTGGAATTAAAAAAAAAAAGAACAACAAAAAAACAGAAACAGGCACCCAAAAGTAGAGATGAAACTGGTTGTTACCAGAAGAGAGAAGGTGGAGATGGACAAAATGGTGAAGGGAAGTGGGAGGTACAGGCTGGGGATGCAATAGTGAATATAGTCAATGATATGTATTTTAACAGCACTGCATGGTGATAGAGGGTAAAACTACACTTAGGAACACTGCAGAACAGAGTAGCTGAATCACTACATTGTACACTTGAAACTAATGAAGCACTCTGTGTCAACTAAATTCCAATTAAGAAAAAAAGATTAACTTTGAGACCTTGACATCTTAAGTGTGGAATTAAAAAAAAAAATCTGAGCACATTCAGAGGAAAGGACAGGAATAAAGATGTCGCATCACCACATATGAGGAAAGGATTTCAGCAATGAAACGTGGGACAGATGCACTAGGCAATGAAGATAATACAAAATACAAAATAATCTGAATAAATCCAAACTAGACACTACCTTGCCTTAAGTAGCAATACAACCATCCCTGAACGGTTTCCTTGCACTAAATCACAGACAGGGTTCACAAGGCCTCGTCATTTTCAAAAAGTCCTGATACTAAGCCAAATATTCAGTGGGCAGGGCAGAGACCTTGAAATTCCAGAGGTCTTTCCAAAGGGATCCGCCATATTGACATCCTGAGCCTGCGTGTAAAATTACAAAATGGCGGACCAAGGTAATACATGCTCATTTTCTAAATATCCAAAATGATCAGAAGTTAAGCAAAATATATTTGAAATAGTGTATATGAGTAGGAAAAAAATGAGCAAACCGTACTTATCGCAGAATTCCAAACTCCTGCTATTTTTAAAACTACTCAAAAAGAATTTCCATAACAAAGCTTTCCAAGACTTCTGGGTTTGTTTTCCTTAATTACATTCCAATTTAGCACAACCATATTGTTTGTGATGGGGGGCGGGGAAAGAGAAAAGCCTGCCCACCCGCATTCTGCAAAGAAAAACGAAGTCCTTGAAAATGCTCCCCTCCAAAGGTAGAATACAGAACACTGGAATAGTTACTTTGCTAATTATATATTCTCACCAAGTTTTCGCAGTAGCTCCCATTTCAAAAATGATGGATCAAAAGCATCACTTTAAAAACCGAACTGGGGCAAGAATTCCCTTATCCAACCTGCACTTACAGCCGTGTAGCATTCTACTTTTCTGATTCTCTGCTCTGCTCTTCTTCAGCAAACAATACTTACAGGTCTCAGCTCCTAAGAACCCTGGAGGAGCCCTGACCCCCGATTTAAGGACTGTATATAAAGGCTGCGTCACAAAAAGAACATCCACAGATTAAGAAATACGACAGACTCTTAAAGGTGATGCAGTCGTACAATTATCAAATCTGGAAAGGGGAAATCAAATGTAATAAGTGATTTTCTAAAGGGTCACGAATCCTGTTAGAATATTAAGAAAAATCAGACTGGTCATAATACAACCTAGGGAATCTACAAAAATGAAAAGGTGGGGCTCTCTTTTAGTGAGAAAACATTTAAAATTAGCACCACTGATAGACGTGGCCTGAAGTAGTAGCCCTGAAGATCACGGGTGACTTCGCCTTTCTTTCCCTGCCTGCAGCCCCCATCTCTCTCCTCTATGGTGCAACAGAAAGGCAGGGGCACAGCATGGCTGCCAGTCTACGCAGGCATAGAATCTACAAATCCATTGCCCCGTTGCCATCTCCATTCCAATGTGGCCTTATGGGTAAGGGGTGGCCCAAAGTACCAGCTCAGCAAATCCCTGTCTTCCTTCTGCCTACCCTGGCAGGACCAGGAAAGGAGCCGTCGTTACAGCATACAGGTGAAAGGGGAAGCTACGAGCCCCACCAAGTGGACACTGCGCAAACCCCCTCCTCTGGTGCCCGCCCCACTGCTGGGCGGAGACGGTGTCTTCCCAGTTGCGCCTGCGCACCCAAAATCCCGCACCCTTCCCCACTGCGGCACTTTGGGGAGGGGGCAGTTGCCCACGACGCCAGCCAGTCTCCTCCCCTCAGCGCTGCGCTTTGAAGGTGCAGCGGCAATTGCTGCCCGGGAGAAACCTCATACATTACCCTTCCCCCACTGCGGCAAAGGCGGAGGGGTAGGCTGCCGCCCACCCTGTCACGCCTGCGCAGATCGGCACATCTGCAACGGCAGCCATTTTGGCAAGCCTCACAATGGTAGTGACGCGGCAGTGGACCCCGAAAACCTTACTCTGAAGGCAGGGAAAGATCCATGCAAACAAGACACGCCTCTGCAGTGTTACATCCCAGAACCTGGCACAACTCTCTCAAGTTCACAAAGCAAGCTCTGCATACCATAACCCTAATCTTATACCAAAACCTCAAAAGCAAGGAATTATACAGGAGTAAAATATCTGAAGACAAACTTTTCTGCAGCTATTCGTTAGGTGAGCAGCGGAGAGTAGGTTTGCCCTATTACAGAATCTTAAGACTGCAGAGAACAAGTGAACGTTCTCCCCTTTTCCTCAAACTAAAGGTGTGGACCCCTCGCTGCCTCTTCCATCAGCCCACCACCAGACTCGTGGTCCACCGCCCCGCCCCTCTTACCGCGCTCATTCAACCACCGCCATGGTAGTCACTCTGCCAAGGTACCCACCGCCACCCGATCGCCCCTCCCGTCACCACCATCATGGCTGCCTTGCCACCCCCACACATATCCAAGGTGGGTCACCCCTTTCACCGTCCCGCCCGCCTTGTAGCACCCTCACGGTGGCCTCCCTGCCACCCCCTCCCAAACACCGCCATGACAGCCGCCCCCAGCTTACCAACTCCGCCCCTCCCTACCACCACCATGACGGTCACTTCACTGCCCCCTCCCGTGGCACCCATGATCACCCTGCTAGTCACCCTGTCATCTCTTCTATATCACTGCCACTGTGGCCACTTCACTGACCCCCAAACCACCAGCACAACCACCGTATCTACCCCCTCACTACCATCACCCCCAAGAACAGCCTGCCCTCTACTCCCTCCTACCACAACGATGACCACCATGATGACCACCATGGCGGCCACCATTGCTACACCACGATCACATCATAGTGGACATCTCATCCTGAAGATCCTTCCTTATCACCACTGCAAGCACCCTGCTACCCCTGAGATACCACTGTCACCAAAACCGGATGCCCTACCCTGTCACCCCCTCCTTGGTACTGCGGACTCCCCAGTGATCCCACCCCTGTCTTTCGCACCATAGTCATCACAATATACCTTCCTCGACCACAGTCATGGCCTCAGATCTCAAGGACAAAAGGCCACTTTAGAAAGGATCTGACAGGACACGATACAGTGGCATATACCAGCTGCAATACGACACGACATGGTCAGAGCACCGTCCAGGGAAGTACAACCAAGCCCCAAACCTGCACAAGTACCTCATTCAGTTCTCCAGAATAAAGAAGTTTAGAGCCCGGACTTCCACTATATACAACAATACTTTACGTTCTGCAAATCTGGAACACTGAACAAACAAAAAGGACTATTCCCCAGGCTGTCTCTAAGGGAAGAAATCCACACAGCTAACCTGGCCCGCTCCATCGCGCTGCTACCCGCTCCTCAGAACAGACCGTCAGGCATCTCCGGCGACCACTCCACTCTGCGCTTGAGTCACTGCAGCAACACCAACTAATCACGCCAGTTCCACCTGCGCATGCGCAGCAAACCACCCCTCCGCCTTTGGCTGCGCAACCGCAACAGTTTGCCGCAGTGCTGAGGTCCTGCCGCAGTGCAGGGGTGCCAGCGCTTCTGCTAACTGGCATTACCAGGGCGTGATGTTTGCTTGACTCAAAGTAGCCAAGGCATTAGTGCCCTACGAGGGGGACTCCAAGGACGACACCACCACCCTGGGGTTCAATGGCAACGTTTCTCTCTTTCTTAAATACGTATAAAATGTTGAGGAAATAATTTTTGGTTCCCCATCAAATCTCTGCAGGCACCATGGGCCAAAAATCCTGATTTACAGTCATCATCATGTCTTCCTATCCATGTCAGAAATGCTGATTTGGGGGGCGCCGGGATGGCTCAGTCCTTGAGCATCTGCCTTCAGCTCAGGTCATGATCCCAGGGTCCTGAGATGGAGCCCGGCATGGGGCTTCCTGCTCCGCAGGAGGCCTGCTTCTCCCTCTGCCCCTCCCCCGGCCGTGTTCCCTCTTTCGCTGTGTTTCTCTCTGTCAAATAAATAAATAAGTAAAATCTTTAAAAAAAAAAAAAGAAAAGAAAAAAGAAAAATGCTGATTTGGAAAAGCTAAACTGATGCAAAACCACAGTCAATGCAATATTGCTAGATCATCGAAACCCAATCTAGGAGCAAATGCCTTTTAAAAGATACTGTATTAGAATGCCTGTGTGGCTCAGTTATTAAGCATCCGCGTTCGGCTCAGATAAAGATCCCAGGGTCCTAGAATCCAGCCGCAGGTTGGGCTCTCCCTCTCCCACTCCCCATGCTTTTGTTAACCTCTCTTGCTATGTCTCTCTGACAAATAAATAAATAAAATCCTAAAAAAAAAAGATACTCCATTATTTGAATTTGGTTATATTTCTTTCCCTCTTTTTATGCTTTCTACAGTTTTGGGGGGGTTTCTTTGCAAATTTTGAAAATATGCCAAAACCATCATAATGTAATTAACTTCTCAAATACAGAATGGATAAGTAATTAAGTTGGAAAAGTTGTCTACTCAATTTCTATAAAACGAAAAATGAACTTGGATTCCTACAAAAAACAAAACCTTTACATGGGTATATTGAAATTTTTACAAATAATCAGTGATGGCTAGAGTGGGGAAAATAACACTTTCATACAACAGGGATGAGCAAGTAGATAGAATGATTTCTTTTTTTTTTTTTTTTTTCATAATAAATAATTTCTTTACAGATAATTTACATAATAATTTCTTTACAGATTTAAGAGACACTTTGGTAACTCCAAAATTGTTACATATGTGTAACATGGAGAAAGACAATGCTAAGGACAGAAAGCTAAGGGAATAATCCTGAAGCTGTATTTGCATAGAATTTTACATAGCTTTGTAATTTCTCAGTTCTCCATGTCAATGAACTGAGGGGGAAGGTGGGCTAATGGTGACTAAATAGCTAAAATCCCCTCCCCATTCCCTTAAGCTAGTGCTCTGTTCCCAATCATTTTATACTTTACAAAGTGTGAAGAGACGTGTCAATGCAGACATAATAATAAAATCTTGAAAACTATGTAATGTGCCTCATGAAAGATATATAGGCTAAGTAAATTTTACCTATGTATACAAACAATAATAGGCTGATATATAGAAAAATAATACAGCTCATATAAATAATCATTTGAAATTATCAATATTAAACAGATTTTTATCTACAAAATTTCACTAATAGTTCATTTTTACACATTCTTGTGGAGTAACATATGAAGGAGTTCATAATATACTACCCTAAAATATGCCACCCTGGCATACTGACTATTTTTAGTTACTCCCCTATAAATTGAAAGTCAACCCTGATCATGGGAGCAAATAGTAAAATATTATGTAAAATTAATGCTATGTGAATATTTTATGTAAATATATGTTACCTGCACATTTAAAAAAATATATGAACAAATACACACCACTATACTGTTGAAAACTATCCTTGGACTCAGAATCATTTGATTCAAATTCTAGTGTTGAAACTTGACAGCAACGTTACTTGAGGTAATTATCTTTCTGTGCCTAATTTTTTTTAATCTGTAAAATACGGAGGAATTGTACTTACCTTACACAATGATCTGACAGCTAAATGAGTTAATATGCCTATATAGAACAGTTTGTTTCAGACCAAAAACTCTATAAAAGTGTTAGCTCTTCAAACAGCCCCAAATACTACAGTGGTAACTTCTACTAGGAAATAAAAATTTGGTATATGTGTTATTGTTGTTAATTAAAATCTGTACCTTATTCATATTTCCTCAGATTTTTCTTCATGTCATTTTCTCATTGCAAGATACCATACACATTTTTCAGTAGTCATGTCCCCTTAGGCTCCTGTTGTCTGTAAAAATTTGGGTGGGTTTTTTTTTAATGTTTTTACCATGTTTATACTTTGTACAATGTTAATTAATTACTTTTAGAATTAAAAAATAAATATTAAGTTAAAATTATACTTAATTCGCAGCTCTAATATACTTGATTGTCTAGTTACTGACCCAGCTTCCAAATCCTTCTCCAGTCTGCTCTAACTCTGACCACACTCCTGATAGTTTTCTGGCTGCTCTACCACCTTTAGAAACTGGCTTGAGATGCCAAAGAAGGCGTGATAAGTTCCCTGAGCCTTACACACATGCCAAAGAGAGCTGACATATTGGATCATTCATATACTTAAAGAGTATAATTTATATCAGTTTATAAGTCTGATTGAGCATTCCCTGCAATTGTGAAGTAAATATACAAAAAAAAAAAAAAAAAAGAGAGAGAGAGAGAGTGAGAGAGAGACCTTACCAATACACTTTGTTATAAGGACTATGTTGCTAGACCCAGATATGTCTCCCAACAATTCCATTTTTCCCAAAGTCTAGACCTATCCCCAAGTCATACACTCATAGTTATACACCTAAGGGACAACAAATCTGGAGTAAAACTATTCTCAAAATAAAAAAAAAATTCTGTATACAACTGAAGCTAAAGAATCTGCAAAACTGATCAGAGCTCCTCCATCATATACAAAAATTAAGTCAACATGGATTAAAGACTCAATATAAGAATTTAAAATATAAAACTCTTAGATGAAAATATGGGTGTAAATCTGTGTGACCTTGACTTAAGTAAGCAACGTTTTCTTAGACAGGATACAAAAAAAATAAAGTAGACTTTACCACAATTACATTAAAATTTTTGCTTCAAAGGACACCATTAAGAAAATAAAATGACAACCAGCAGAAGGGTGGAAACTATTTGCAAATATCATGTAAAGGAAGTCTTACAACTCAACAAAAGATAGAATAAAGTGTGAAATATTTGAATAAATAATTCACCCCCCAAAAAACCGATATAAACAAATGGCCAATCAGCACATGAAAAGATGTTCAACATCATTAGTCATTAGGGAAATGCAAAAGATTAGCTCAATGAGGTGCCACTTCACACTCAGTAGGATGGCTATAATCAAAAAGACAATAACAAGTGTTATGGAGGATGTGGACAAATTGGAACATTCATACTTTGCTTGTAGGAATGTAAATTAGTGCAGCCACTGTAGAAAATTTTTTTGTAATACCTAAAACTTTAACCATAAAGTTATCCTATGATCCATAACTCTAAAGTATATAACCATAAAGAAATGAAAACACACATGTATGCAAAAATTTGTACATGAATTTTCATAGCAATCTTATTATAATAGAGAAAGTAATTCAAATGTCTATCAACTGATGAATTGATAAACAAAATATGTGGCATGGCATATCTATATTAAAATATCATTTAGCCATAAAAAGGAATGAAGTATTGATTCATGCTGTAAAATGGATGAAGCTTGAAAATGTTATGCTAAGTGAAAAGATTCAAACATAAAAGGCCACATTTGATATGAGTCCACTAATATGAAATGTTCAAAATAGTCAAATTCATAGACACAGAAAGCCAAGCAGTGGTAGTCAGAGAATGGGGGAAGGATGAGTAGGGATTGACTGCTAATGGTTATTGGGTTTCTTTATAGGATGATAAAATGTTTGAAATTAAATAGTAGGGATGTTTATAAAACATTGTGAATATACTAAAAATCACTGAATTGTACAATTTTTAAAAGGTGGATATTACAGTGTGTACATTATAATTTTTTAAATTCCAATTGAGGGACATTTTATAAAATACCTGAATAGTAATCCAAAAACTGTCAAAAACAAAGAAAATCTGAGAAACTTTCTGAGTTTTGTTACAACCCAGAAGAGCCTTGAGAGAGGAGTACTAAATGTAATGTTATAGTGGATGAGATCCAGAACAGAGAAAGGACATTATGAAGAGACTGAGAACATCTAAGTAAAGTCTAAACTTCAGTTTTGGTTCATTAATTATAACCAATGCACCATACTAATGTAAAATGTTGATAATAGAGGAATATATGTGTGAGATATACAATAAGTGCACTATCTTTGAAGTAATTATGTAAGTATAAAGCTGTTCTGAGATAAAAAGTTAAGAGAATAAACTGATCAGAAATTATATACAGAAGTGTCCTGACATGGTCACCTACAAAGGGAGCAGGTTGGTGGACAGGAAAGAAAGGAGAGGTACCACTGAAGCATCTCTGTAAGCATATTTTTTAAATTATCATTTGAATTATGAACTGTACAAAATCAAAAGCAAACAATCAAATGATACAGAAAAAGTTGTTTAAGGACACGTGTATGGCAAAAGTATATAATAAACAAGGTTAAAAGAAACAGGAGAATACCTTTGGAATACACTTAATATATACCCATTACAACAAGAACTCATAGAAATCAATAAGGAAGAGAGAATTTCCAAGAAAAAAAGTGCAAAGATGTTAGTCGTTATAAAGTATTTGTTCTTTGTGATCTCTCTACTCTGCAACTGGGGCAGATCTCTCTCTACCTAGGTGGTCCTTCTTACCTTCTGCTTTGGCCACAATCAAACCTACAAAGCACACAGATTCCCCACTCTGGCCCTTCTAATTCCTCTGGCAGGTAAAGAACAAAGAATACAGGCTCCCTTCCTCACAGTGGAGCCCACCCCTTTCCCCCAAGCCATTACAAAAACCCAAGAATACCCTCTGGAGGAGTAGGGGGCTAACAGGTAAATAGGAAGAAGTCAAGAGGCAGCCAGCCGAAAGACAATGGTTGGATACTATCCACGAGGTCTTCCAACTAACACTGCTCCTTGGGCAAGTTCTACATAAATCCCAACAGCATTATTTTGAATTATCTTCCTTTTTAGAAATAATCCAAATAGACAGTGATAAATTAAAATATACAGACTTGATGTTTTCTTTTCTTTTCTTTTTAAAGATTTTATTTATTTATTTGACAGAGAGAAAGAAAGTGAGAGTAGGCATATAAGCAGGGGGAGTGGGAGATGGAGAAGGAGGCTTCCCACAGAGCAGGGAGCCCGATGTGGGGCTCCATCTGAGGACCTGGGATCAGGACCTGAGCAAAAGGCAGATGCTAAATGACTGAGCTACCCAGGCACCCCTTGATGTTTTCTAAAGTAAACCAGTCAACATTAGGAGAAAAGCTTGAGGATGGGACGAAGCAAATAAAAAGTTTGTTTTGAAAGTGGATTTCTGTTTTTGAATTTGTTATATTGTGAAATTATTATGTAGTGAAAATGTATATAATTAATACAAACTAATAAATTTTCATAGAAAAATGAATGATGGAGGTGCCTGGGTGGCTCAGTTGGTTGGACATCTGCCTTCAGCTCAGGTCATGATCCTGGGGGTCATGGGATCAAGCCCCACATCTGGCTCCTTGCTCAGCAGGGAGCCTGCTTCCCCCTCTCCCTCTGCTACTCCCCCTGCTCATTCTTTTTTCTCTCTCTCTCACTAGCTCACTCTCAAATAAATTAATTATTTTTTTAAAGTGAGCGATAGATTGTGATTTTTTTTTAAAGATTTTATTTATTTATTTGTCAGAGACAGAGGGAGAGAGAGCAAGCGAGCACAGGCAGACAGAGTGGCAGGCAGAGGCAGAGGGAGAAGCAGGCTCCCTTCCGAGCAAGGAGCCCGCTGTGGGACTCGATCCCAGGACGCCAGGATCATGACCTGAGCCGAAGGCAGCCGCTTAACCAACTGAGCCACCCAGGCGTCCCAGATTGTGATGGTTTTGACTCATATAAATTGTTTTGTATTTGCTGAATGTGAGGGAAGTATAAAAATCCTGCCCAGGTTTGAAAAAAAGATGTCCTTCTACTTGAATAAAATCCCCCTTGTAGGGAGTAAAAAAAAGTTCTTTAAAATAAAATAAATATAACTATATAACAGAACAAGCTATACAATTTTTAAATATAAAATAAGATATTATGAAGTTTTATATGTGGGACAATTAGACAATCTCTAGTCTTCTTTTCTGCCACTAGGAGGACTTTTATGGAGGATTCTTTAAAACATGATTATTTATCTTTTTGTAAAAACATTTTTGTTAATATGAAAATGAAAGCCATACCTACTAATTTTGTGGAATTGTATTCCAATGTATCAGAACTAAAACAAATACAAAAGATAAAATTATAAAATTTCCCATTTAGGAAGGAAAGACTGGGTTTTTCTATTAATAAAATTATAAAATAAGAGGCAAACATTTTGAGATGCAGGTAAAATACTTCATATCTTAAACATATGTGAAATGTGGACAATATTTGAAATGATACTGCAGAGAGGCTAGAGTCCATTTTATGACAAAATTTAAAATTCAGAAGCAGAAGTTCAAGGCAATAAAGACTGCATGGTTTGAAGTCTGCATTCTATGCAGAGCAGCTATTTTTCATTATTCATTTATTTATTTTATAGACACATATTCTGCTTACTATGTGTCAGGTAATTTTTCCAGGTACTTTACCATTATTCCAAATAACTACCCCTTGAGTTGCTTTCTATTTCCAACCCTCTCACGTATTAGGAAACTGAGCCCCAGAGAAGTCCAGAACCACACCCAAAGTCACACAGTTCACAATCAGTTGAACCCAGATTCAAGACCAGTACTCTGTTTACTTTGTCTGTGCTCTTAACCACTACTCTATGCTGCAGTAACTATTATGGGCAATGACTCTCATTATAATTCTTATTCCACAAACCTAAAGCCCAAGCAGTAAGCTGGGTGAAAAGACAAAACAGAACACACACTGTGAGCACAAAAAGCCCAAGGCAGTGCCTACAGGCACTTTGCTCAAGGCACTGGGTGGCAGCCTTTCTCTACAGGCACAATCCATTCACAGGAGAACTGACCAGGGGATATTTTTGCCTTAGGCTCCCTTCCCCCTAGCTGGGGAACCGCATTCTTGAAAATCCCAAGACTAGCTCCAGAAGAGGCTGGGCAGGGGGAGGAAATGCCTACCCGTCTTGAGAATACTCCAGCAGGTCACAAGTAACGAAAAAGACAGAAAAGACCCATGGCTTTTGTATACATTCTCACTGTATCCAGACTTTGGGCAAGAACCTTCTAGGTGGTCAGCAAATGACACCAGATCTCGCCTACTGCCTATGTTTTAAGTAGTTGGGAGGGAATCAAAAGAAAGGCAATTTTGTAACACATGAAAATTACATAAAGTTCAAATTTCAATATCCATACAT
The DNA here is from genome assembly GCA_004024625.1 of Mellivora capensis. Classification (NCBI taxonomy): domain Eukaryota; kingdom Metazoa; phylum Chordata; class Mammalia; order Carnivora; family Mustelidae; genus Mellivora; species Mellivora capensis. Next base: position 44,858 of record PISX010011959.1, on the reverse strand, counting down.
AAAATGTAATTAGAACACAGCTGAATAGAAAAACCCAGTCTTTCCTTCCTAAATGGGAAAAATCCAGCTCTCCAATCCTGTGTGTTTGTCCTTCTCATACTATTAACCCATTCAGTTGGAATACTTCACTTCCGATACTTTTGTCACCAAATTTATGGGTAGTCATAACACCAAATAATTCTCCACAATACCAGCTGGGTTTGTACAATTTAACTCAACTCTGATAATATCTTACCTGGAAGTAGTGTCAGATCCTAAAGTTAAGGCTCAGTCCCAGAAGATTGCCCCTACCCACTACAGATGCCAACCGCAAGTAGCAGATCCAGAGGCTCCCCATAACATCTGTCTGGAGTGGCTACAAATCAGAGGCTTATGTGACCTTCTGCACCTTTTGGTTTAATTAAGGCTCACTAAACTCAGGGAAACATTCACAGTTGACCCTTGAACAACAAAAAATTGAAATGCATGGGTCCATTTTATAGGTCGATTTTTTTCCATTAAATAAATTAGGAAGATTTTTGGAGATCTGTGACAATTTGAAAAATTTTGCAGGTGAACTATGTAACCTAGAAATACTGAAAAAATTAAGAAACAAACTGAGGGTTATAGAATGGAGGGGGTGGGGGTATGGGGTAACCCATGGGGGATGGTTATTAAGGAGGGCACGTGATATGATGATCACTGGGTGTTATACACATCCAATGAATCCTTGAACCCTATATCAAAAACTAATGATGTACTACATGTTGGATAATTGAACTAAATAAATAAATGCATCAATGCTTTCTAATAAAAAAAAATAAAAGAAAAAGTATTGTTGAGGGGTACCTGGATGGCTCAGTGGGTTAAGCCTGCGCTTTCGGCTCAGGTCATGATCTCAGGGTCCTGGGATCAAGCCTTGCATCAGGCTCTCTGCTCAGCGGGGAGCCTGTTTCTCCCTCTCTCAGTTTGCCTCTCTCCCTCCCTCTCAGCCTGCCTCTCTGCCTAATTGTGATCTCTATCAAATAAATAAATAAAGTCTTTAAAAAAATGAAAGAAAGAAAAAGTATTGTTGTAAGAGCCTGGTAATGGGTATTAAAGAGGGTACCGATTGCATGGAGCACTGGGTGTTATATGCAAACAATGAATCATGGAACACTACGTCAAAATCTAATGATATACTATATGGTGACTAACATAACACAATAAAAAAAAACAGGAAATAAAGAATATAGTATATAATACATGTAACATACAAAATAGGTGTTAATCAACTATTTGTTATCAGTAAGGCTTCTGGTCAATGGTAAGCTATTAGTAGTTAATTTGGGGGGAAGTAAAAAATTATACATAGATTTTCAACAGTGTAGGAATTGGTACCCCTAATCCCCACATTGTTTGAAGGTCAACTGGACCAGTTTAATCCAGTTTAATTAAGGACATGCTAAAAGGATATAGATGAACAACCATATGAGGAGAGACCCAGGCAAAGTCTGGGAGGCTCCCAAGAGCAGAAGCATTTGTTCCATGGAGTGGGGTATATCATCCTCCAAGTAATAGAGGCTTAGTACTGTACATTGGGTTTTTTTGTGGAGACTTCACTAGGATGACACAATCAATTATTAGCTCCCTTTCTAGCCCCTCTCTCCTCTCTACAGAAGTGGGGGTGGGCGCTGAAAAACTCTAAGCTTCTAACCATGACTTCACCTTTCTGGTGGTCAGCTCCCATCCAGGAGCCATCCAGGAACCCACCCAGAGTTGCCTCCTTAGAACAAGAGATCCTCCTAGGGTTCTTACCACTAAGGAATTTACAAGGGTTTTAGGAGCTCTGTGTCAGGGATGGGGTTGAAGACCAACTGTTAAAAAAAGAGTTGCTCTTAGTGTTCCTATCAATCAAAAAAAATAACAAGGATTTTAGGAATTCTGTGCCAGGAACTGTGAGTGTGTATATATATATATATATGTTTTCTTTTATTAAAATATAGCTGATACGTATTTTTTTCTATTATCTCATACAGGCATGCCCATTTGTTTATATATTTATCTATGGCTACAACTTCACAGCTACAATAGTTACAATTGATGGGGTTCAGTCCACACTAAGCCAGAATATGACACCTTGGCATATTGAATATTTAAGCCAATGGAGTTTGAGAAAATTATAGAAGAAAAAAAATTCACATTGGGGGCACCTGGGTTGCTCAGTTGGTTAAGCGCCCCTCTTGATTTCATCTCTGTTCATGATCTCAGAGCTATGAGATACAGTCCCACATGGAGTTGAGCGCTAGGCCTGGAGCCTGTTTAATATTTTCTCTTTCCTCTCCCTCTGCTCCTCCCCACTCTCCCAGGCTCTCTAAAAGAAAAGTTCACTTTGATCTCCCTCCCCACCCTTCTCCTCTGAAATAGGACAAAGACTCCTCCTTTGAGAGCTACTTTCCCTATGCCTAAAGAGAAGATGTATCCTTATTTCTAAAGACGAAGAGATGCCAAGAATAGAAACAAACAGCTCTTGCTAAATTTCTCCCAGTTTGCTACACTAACCTCAAATTCTCTGACCTAACATATTCTTCCATGACACTCATATTTCAACAAATCTGGCAAAAAATGATCATCTCTGTTTCTCTGGGGCCTCATTTCCTTAGAAGTAAAAGCTTCTGGGTCACATAAAACTTACATCAAATAAATAAATTAATTAATTAAAATAAAATAAAATAAAATAAAATAAAATAAAATAAAATAAAATAAAATAAAACTTACATTAATTTTCAGACCCAGCCAGAGCCCTAAAGAGGCTTGAGGAAAACTTTTCCTCCCCTACATAGCAGAAACCAGAGGGTTCACAAAACAAAAATATTTACTATCTGATAGTGATGGTAATTTTGTGTGTCAGTTGAATAGGCCATAATACCCAGATATTTGATCAAACATCAACCTGTGTGTTTCTGTGAACATATTTTTAGATGGGATTAATGTTTAAATAGTTTTAGAATAAAGCAGATTACATTCCATAATGTAGGTTAGCCTCACTTAATCAACTGAAGGGTTTTTTGTTGTTATTGTTTTTGTGTTTTTTGTTTGTTTGTTTTTGTGTTTTGCGGGGGGGTGGGGGGAGAAAATGTGCAAAAGCTGGGGGGGGGGAAGGGGAGGTACAGAAAGACAAAGAATGTCTAGCAGGCTCCACTCTCAGCAGAATCTGACTTGGGGCTCAATCTCATGACCCTGAGATCATGACCTGAGCCAAAATCAAGAGTCAGAAGCCTAACCAACTGAGCCATCCTCATCTGAATGTCTTATGAGAAAACAGAGGTCGCCTAAGTGGGTATTTTGCCAGTAGACTGACTTTGGATTCAAGCTGCAAATCAACTCTTCACTGGACCTCCAGCCTCCTAGCCTACCCTGTAGATTTTGGACTTGCCAGCCTTCAGAACCACATAAGTCAATTTAAAAAAAAATAAGATTTTATTTTTAAGTAATCTCTACACCCAATGTGGGGTTCCAACTCACAACCCTGAGATCAAGGTTCATATACTCTTCTGACTGAGCCAGACAAGTACCCCATGTGAGTCAATTTCTTAAAATCAATGTCTTGGGCACCTGGGTGGCTCAGTGGGTTAAAGCCTCTGCCTTCGGCTCAGGTCACGATGCCAGGGTCCTGAGATCGAGCCCTGCATCCGGCTCTCTGCTCCGCAGAGAGCCTGCCTCCTCCTCTCTCTCTGCCTGCCTCTCTGCCTAATGTGGGGCTCGATCCCAGGACCCTGGCATCGTGACCTGAGCCGAAGGCAGAGGCTTTAACCCACTGAGCCACCCAGGCTCCCCAATAAATAAAATCTTTAAAAAAAAATCAATGTCTTTCTCCCTTTCAAAATAAAGGGGGCACACACACACACACACAGGCACACACACACACAGACTGACCGACCAATATACACACCCTATTAGTTCTGCTTCTCAGGAGAATGCTAATACAGATTTTGGTACATAGAGTGGTTCTAGAGGAGCAAAATATTAAGGATGAGTTTTTGGAATTGGTTCTAGGGTTTCTGTAATTGGTTCTTTTTAAGATTTTATTTATTCATTCATGAGAGACTGAGAGAGAAAGAGAGAGGGGGGTAGAGGGAGAAGCAGACTCCCATGGAGTAGGGAGCCTGATGCAAGACTCTATCTCAGGACCCTAGGATCATGAACTGCGAAAAGGCAGATGCTCAACCAACTGAGCCACCCAGGTACCCTCTGCAGTCGATTCTTTAAGCTGGTTAGGCTTAAAGGGATCCCATATAAATTAGTAAAGAGAACATGGATAGTCTATGGTATGATGTAGCAATGGAGATATGCAAAATACAAACTTTGGACACCCTAATCACACACTTACAGGAGGCAAGACTGTGGGTTACTGTGTACATCAGGCCCTCAATTTTTTTCTTAAACTAGCAAATAAATTTATATTGCCTGATTATAGGTTCCCTCTGATCATATGATAGAGGAAGAAAAAACTCAGGCCTGCAGAATATGCAGACATCACCCAAAAATACATAGCTGCAGCACTATGTCCCTTTTCTGGGATATTCCTGAAGGAACACAAAAAAGTGGTAAATTCTTTTCCAGTGGGCAGAACTTCTAGCAGTGCACCTAGTTGTTTATTTTGCTTCAGAGAAATGGCTAGACATGTGATGATATGTTAACTGTTATGCTATAGCCAATGGCTTGGCCAGGGATTTGGAAAGAACATTATTGAGAAATTGTCAATAAGGAGGTCTGGGAAAGAGGTATACAGATAGACTATTCTGAATGGGCAAACATTGTGAAGACATTTTTGTTCCCTGTGGATGTTAAGCAAAGGATGAACTCAGAAGGGAAGGATTTTAATAATCAAGTGAACAGTATGACCTATTCTGTCGACACCAGTCACCCCATTTCCCCAGCTACCCAGCATCACTCAACAGACCCATGAACAGAGAGACGATGGTGGCAGGGACAGAGGTTATGCATGATCTCAGCAACATGGACGTCCACTCACCATGGCAAACCTGGATGCAGCCACTGATGAGAACCCAATCTGACAGAAGCAGAAATCAACACTGAGTCTCTGATATGGCACAGTTCCCTGGGGTATTCAGCTAGCTACTTGGTGGCAGGCTGATCACATTGGACCGTTCCGTCATAGAAAAGGCAACATTTTGTTCTTACTGAAATAAATTTACTTACTTACTCTGGATATGGATTTGCCTTCCCTGAGTGCAGTATTTCTGCCCACACTGTCAAACTACCACCCATGGTCTTACAGCATATCATATCCACTGACATGCATCCTTCTCATCAAGGAACCCACTTCAAAGTGATGGGGTTCAGGACCAGCTACCCCCAAGTGTGTCACTTTAGCATACTAGATATTTGAGAATAAAGGAGTTTGAGAAAAAAACAGAATCAGGAAGTTCACTCATACTCTACCCATCTCACCCTAAAACAGGCCATAAAACCTCATTTGAAAGATACCCTCCCAATATCCAGAAAAAGTAAACATCTTTATCTCTGAACACAAAGGGATACTGAGAAAAATCTGAGCAAACAAGACCTTTTATGTTTCCCCATGTTTACTACAATTACTTCCTACTCCTTAGCATATTTCTCCATGACTGCCCACTTTTCAAAAACCTATCATCAATATACTCAGTTCTGTTTCTCTGGGTCTTCATTTCTTTAAGGCTCCCATGTTACATAAATTTTACATTAAGTAATTTGCATGATTTTTTCCTGTTAATCTGCCTTTAGAATATTCAGATCCAGGGGCACCTGGGTGACTCAGTGAGTCTGCCTTCAGCTCAGGTTATGATGTCAGGGTCCTGAGATTGAGCCTCATATTCACTGGGCTCCCTGGAGCCCATCAGTGGAGAGTCTGCTTCTCCCTCTCCCTTGGCTCCTCCCTGCTGCCCATGCTCTTTCTCTCTCTAACAAAATCTTAAAAAAAAATTCAGATCCAGGCAGAGGCCCTATAAGGGTCAAGGAAAACTTTTTTTCTCCCAATAACAGGAAATGAAGTACAGCACTGGTACAGCACTGGTGGGAATTCACTCATCTTACCATGTTTCCCACCATCCTAAAGCTGCTGGCTTATAGTATGGTAAAATGGGCTTTGAAAGACTCAGATACAGTGTTAGCTAGTGGTAATATCTCATAGAGCTGGGGCAAGGTTTACCAGGAGGATACATATGCCGTGAATCTTCATTCAATACGGTACAGTTTCTCAGATAGTCCATATTCATGGATTCAGAAATTAAAGGGTAAAAATGGGAGTGGCCCTGTTACTTATTAATCCTAGTAACCTACAAGCAAAGATTTTACTTCTTGTCCCTATAACCTATGCTTTTCTGGTCTAGAAATTTTTGTTCCAAAGGGAAGGATACTGGGGCACCTGGGTGGCTCAGTCGGTTAAGCTTCTGTCTTCAGCTCAAGTCATGATCCTGGAGTCCTGCAATTGAGCCCCATGTAGGGCTCCCTGCTCAGTTGGCAGTATGCTTCTGCCTCTGACTCTGCCTCTCCCCCTGCTCATGCTCTTCCTTGCTCAATCTCTCTCAAATAAAACAATAAAAATTTTTAAAAAAAAGGATACTTCAAAAAGAAGACAGAGTGATTCCACTGAACTGGAAGTTAAGACTGCCACCCAGCCACTCTGGGCTCCTTGTGTCTTCAAAACAACAAATAAAGGAGCTACTGTGCTGGCTGGGTGACTGTTCCTAATTACCAATGGAAAATTCAACTACTAACCACAAGAGAATTAAGGAAGAGGATGTTAGGACATCTCTTAGTATTACTATAATCTATAATTAAAGCCAATAGAAGCCTACAACAATGAGGAAGACTACTCATGGTCCAGACTCTTTAGAAATGAAAGTTTGTTTACATCACCAGGTAAAGAACCACAACTAGCCAAGGTGCTTGCTGAAGGTAAAGGGGATACTGAATGGGTAGTGGAAGAAGGTAGTTATAAATACTGGCTAAAACCACAGGCAAAAGGCCTAAATAGTAATTAGTATTCTGTCTTCATTTTGTTATATGTTTGGGTGGGTATTTTATTTAGATATCATTAACTTTACATCATAGCATTTCACTTACAGGGTAGCAAGGAAAAAAGTTAGGATCACCCAAAGACTTTGTATCCTTTTCTGGATAAAGAGTGAGTTTTTAGTTTTATTCAATGTTTTAGTTTTACTCAAAATAGCTGTATCATGTTAGGCAGAAATAGAACATTGCTAATATCTTTATTTGGAAATTGAGTATGCTTGTTTGGGTTTTTTTGGGGGGGCAGAAGGAGAGAAAAAATCTTTCTTGCTTAAGATTATTATTTATTATTTATTTGATTTTTTAAAAAATATATTTTTTAAAGATTTTATTTATTTATTTGACAGAGAGATCACAAGTAGACAGAGAGGCAGGCAGAGAGAGAGGGGGAAGCAGGCCTCCCACTGAGCAGAGAGCCCAATGTGGGGCTCGACCCCAGGACCCTGAGATCATGACCTGAGCCGAAGGCAGAGGTCCAACCCACTGAGCCACCCAGGCTCAATTATTTTAATTTTAAAATTAATTTTTAAAAAAATATTTAATTTATTTATTTGAGATAGAGAGAGAGCATAAGCAGGGAAAAGGGCAGATGGAGAGAGAGAAGCAGACTCCCTGCTGAGCAGGGAGCCTGATATGGGGCTTGATCCCAGGACCCTGAGTTTATGACCTGAGCTGAAGGCAGACACTTAACTGACTGAGCCACCCAGGGGCCCCAAGATTATTTGAGAGAGAGTGCGAGTGAGAGTGAGAACATGAGTCAGGGGATAGGTAGAAGCAGAATCCCTGCTGAGCAGGGAACCCCCCCAGTGGGGGCTTGATCTCAGGACACTTAACTGACTGAGCCACCCAGGTGCCCCGGAGATTAGTATGGCTTAAGGAAATATATATAGGTGCCAGGTTGACAGGAGATGGACTTATGATGTTAATTTTATGTGTCAAATTGGCTGAGCCACAGCACCCATATATTTGGTCAAGCATTAGCCTGGATGCAATTGTGAAGGTGTTTTTGGGAGGAGATCAACAACTAAATATACCATTAGTTATGTGGATTAACTTCTTTTGTGGGTGGGTCTTATCCAATTAGTTGAAAGGTTTGAGAGAGAATAGACTGAGGTTTCCTAAGAAAGAGGAAATTTGGGGCACCTGGGTGGTTCAGTCTTTAAGTCTCTGCCTTCAACTCAGGTCATGATCTCAGGATCCTGGCATCGAACCCTACAACAGGCTTCCTACTCAGTGGGAAGCCTGCTTCTCCCTCTCCCACTCCCCCTCCTTTGTTCCCTCTCTTGCCATGTCTCTCTCTGTCAAATAAATACATAAAATCTTGAAAGAAGAAAGAAAGAAAGAAAGAAAGAAAGAAAGAAAGAAAGAAAGAGAAATTTTGCCTCCAGCCTGGTGTTGGATTAAAGTCTGCAACTCTTCTTTGTCTCTAATCTACCAGCCTACCCTGCAGATTTTGGATTTGTCAGTCTCCATAATTACATGAGTCAATTTCTAAAAGTAAATCTCTCTGTCCTTAATAAACTGGCCCTTTAGAAAAAAGATTTGCTGATCTGTATCCTGGTCACATGGCCAGTATCATGAAAATTGTCAAGAGATTCCTGGTCAGAATAGTGTGATTTAAAATCTGCCTCATGGGACACCTGGGTGGCTCAGTTGGTTGGGCGGCTGCCTTCGGCTCAGGTCATGATCCCAGCATCCTGGGATCGAGGCCCACATCGGGCTCCTTGCTCAGCAGGGAGCCTGCTTCTCCCTCTGCCTCTGCCTGCCACTCTGTCTGCCTGTGCTCCCTCTCTCTCTCTCCCTCTCTCTCTGACAAATAAATAAATTAAAAATAAATAAAAATAAATAAAATCTTCCTCATTGTATTTATTCTTACAAGATCTACTAGGAATGCTAACTTTGAAGTCTAAACCCTAAAATAAAAAATATTTTTAAAAAATGCAAAACACATAGACAAATGGAATAGAACCCAGAAATAAACTTGCCTACAGTTCAAATGATTTTAATAGGAATACAAAGGCCATTCAGTGGGGGGAAAGATAGTCTATTCAACACACAGTGCTGGGAAAATTGAATATCCATATGGAAAACAATGAATTTGTATAAAAGACCTAAACTTAAGAGCTAAAATTATAAATCTTATAGAGAAATGCTTCATGACATTTGATTTGTCAATGATTTCTTTGATGACACCAAAAGCACAGGAAACAAACAAAAAATAGATTAAATGGGAGTACACCAAATTTTAAAACCTCTGTGTATCAGTAATGTGAAACAAAAACAAAAACAAAAACAAGGTGCAGGATGGGGAAATATTTTCAAATCATAAATCTGATATGTGGTTAATATCCACAATATATAAGAATTCCTACAACTCAACAACCACCACCACCAAAATAATCTGGTTAAGAAATGGGCAAAAGACTGGAATAAACATTTCTCCAAAGAAAATAAACCAATCAGTAAAAGATCAGCATACAACAAAATACCACTTTACACCCTTTTGAGTGGTTATTGAATTAAACAACAATAACAAAAACAGAATAACAAGTATTGGCAAGGATATAGAGAAATCAGAACCCTGGCGCTTTGCTGTTGGAAAGGTAAAATGGTACATCTGCTATGGGAAACAGTGTTTCCTAAAAACAGTAGGAGAGAATTACCAGATGTGGCATAGATATGTAGTATATACATGCAACAGAATATTATTCAGTTTTAGAAAGGGAGAAAACTCTGACACATGCTACAACATGGATGAACCTTGAAGACCTTATGTCAGTGAAATATGCCAGACGGCAAAGAACAAATATTGTATGATTCCACTTATATGAAGTATCTAGACTAATCAAATTCACAGAGAAAGAAAATAGAATAATCATTGCCAGGGACTGGGGATAGGGAGAAAGGGGGGATTGTTATTTAATGGGTACAGAGGGGCACCTGGATGGTTCAGTCATTAAGCATCAGTCTTCAGCTCAGGTCATGAACCCAGGATCCTGATCACAGGATACTGTAATAGAGCCCCATGTGGGGTTCCCTCTTCTGCATGGACCCTTCTTCTTCCTCTCCCACTCCTCCTGCTTGTGTTCCCTCTCTGTGAAATAAATAGTCTTTAAAATAATTGGGCACAGAGTTTCAGTTTTGCAAAATGAAAAGAGTTCTGAAAATGCATATTTGATGATTGCAAAACAATGTGACACACTTAATGCTGCAGAGCTGTACACTTGAAAATGGTTAAGATGGGGACTCCTGGGGGGGTCAGTGGGTTAAGCCTCTGTCTTTGGCTCAGGTCCCGATCTCAGGGTCCTGGAATTGAGCCCCATATCAGCCTCTCTTCTCAGGGAGCCTGCCTCTCTGCCTACTTGTGATCTCTGTCTGCTAAGTAAATAAATAAAATCTTTAAATAAAAAATGGTTAATATGGTAAATTTTATGTAATATGCGTTAAACCACACACACACACACACACGTAATGCAAAGCATTATAACAAATAAGCAAATTTCTAGATTCCTTTTTCTATATAAAGATTTTATCTTATTTATTTATTTTTAAAGAATTATTTATTTATTTAACAGAGAGAGAAATCACAAGTAGGCGGAGAGGCAGGCAGAGAGATGGGAAGCAGGCTCGCTTCAAATAGAAGCAGGCCTAGATCCGAGGATCCTGAAACCACGACCAGAGCAGAAAGCAGAGGCTTAACCCACTGAGCCACACAGGCTCCCTATATAAATATTTTATTTATTTATTTGACAAAGAGGGGAGGGGAAACACAAGCAGGGGAAGTGGGAGAGGGAGAAGCAGGCTTCCCGCTGAGCAAGGAGCCCAATGCAGGGCTTGATCCCAGGACTCCCAGGACTCAGTGATCATGACCTGAACCAGAGGCAGATGCTCAACAACGGAGCCACCCAGGTACCCCAAATTATTAGATTCCTGAAAATCAAGTCTAGATCCAAATTTTAAAAGTACCAAAAAATAGCAGTATATTATACATGTCCAGGGAAAACTGTTTTGGTTTTACTAATTATTTTATAAATTACTACTAAAACATATTTATCTTTTATCAACAATTCTGTTGATTATTAAAAATAAGTAATTTTTTTTGGTTCCCATTCCCCTGGCCTCATCCATTATTAGTCCACTGATCCATAGCTATGCTATATTCAAATTTAACTCTCCTCCCACTGAGATTCTGCTTCCTAACACCCTCACTATTCTTACCAGATATCAGGAATCTGGGCTCCCTGAAAGTTAATACGGTATCAAACTTGGCCTTCCAACTTCTGATGATAAAGGACATGTTAAGCTATCCCTGATTCTTAGAGACAAATTTTAAGCAAAATTAATAAGGAATAAAAATAAGTACATGTTTAAGCAAGAGATTCACTATTACACAATTCACAGGATACTCATGAAAGATTTCAGTGGGAAGGAGGAGGAAGAACGAAAAATGGAGAAATATAAATAACACAAAAATGAACACCTACAGTTCACTTTTCCCAAAAGCAGGAATGATCTTCTGATACTTAACCTTATTTGGGGGCTTTTCAGATTCTCATGGTCTGAAAGATCTCGTGTTTGAAATTGCATTTGCTTCAAACAGACAACACATGCTAGATGTGACATGTTCAGAGCAACGCAATCTCCAGTATAAATGCCTTGGCATGTGTCACCCCCCTTGAGACCTTTCAGGACTCCTCTCTCCAATACTGTCCTCAAAACACATCCCACGTCACCTTTAAGAAACACTCCCTAATGAGATGCCACCAGTTTTATTTTTGTTTTTCAACATTTCCTTAGTGATTCAGGATCTCTTCTGATTCCATACAAATTTTAGGATTATTTGCTCCAGCTCTCTGAAAAATACCGGTGGGGGACGCCTGGGTAGCTCAGTTGGTTAAGCGGCTGCCTTCAGCTCAGGTCATGATCCCAGCGTCCTGGGATCGAGTCCCACATCGGGCTCCTTGCTGGGCAGGGAGCCTGTTTCTCCCTCTGCCTCTGCCTGCCACTCTGCCTGTGCTTGCTCGCTCTCTCTCTCTCTCACAAATAAATAAATAAATAAAAATCTAAAAAAAAAATACCGGTGGAATTTTGATGGGAATGGCATTAAAAGTATAGATTGCTCTAGGTTGTATAGACATTTTAACAATGTTTATTCTTCCGATCCAAGAACATGGAATGGCCTTCCAACTTTTTATGTCTTCTTCAATTTCTTTCATGAGAGTTCTGTAGTTCCTCGAGTACAGATCCTTTACCTCTTTGGTTAGGTTTATTCCCAGGTATCTTATGGTTCTTGGTGCTATAGTAAATGGAATTGATTCTCTAATTTCCCTTTCTGTATTTTCATTGTTAGTGTATAAGAAAGCATTGATTTCTGTACATTGACTTTGTATCCTGCCACGTTACTGAATTGCTGTATGAGTTCTAGTAGTTTGGGGGTGGAGTCTTTTGGAGTCTTTCCATATAAAGTATCATGTCATCTGTAAAGAGAGAGAATTTGACTTCTTCCTTGCCAATTTGGATACCTTTTATTTCTCTTTGTTGTCTGATTGCTGTTGCTAGGAATTCTAATACTATGAGCTGTGATCACCAAGACAGCATGGTACTGGCATCAAAACAGACACATAGACCAATGGAACCCAGATATGGACCCTCAACTCTATGGACAAATAATCTTCGACAAAGCAGAAAAAAATATACAGTGGAAAAAAGACAGTCTCTTCAATAAATGGTGCTGGGAAAATTGGACAGCTATATGTAGAAGAATGAAACTCAACCATTCTCTTACACCATACACAAAGATAAACTCAAAATGGATAAAGGACCTCAATGTGAGACAGGAATCCATCAGAATCCTAGAAGAGAACATAGGCAGTAACCTCTTTGATATCAACCACAGCAACTTCTTTCAAGACATGTCTCCAAAGGCAAAGGAAACAATAGCAAAAATGAACTTTTGGGACTTCATCAAGATCAAAAGCTTCTGCACAGCAAAGGAGACAGTCAACAAAACAAAGAGGCAACCCACAGAATGGGAGAAGATATTTGCAAATGACAGTACAGACAAAAGGTTGATATCCAGGATCTATAAAGAACTTCTCAAACTCAACACACGCAAAACAGATAATCATATAAAAAAATGGGCAGAAGATATGAACAGATACTTCTCCAATGAAGACATACAAATGGCTATCAGACACATGAAAAAATGTTCATCATCACTAGCCATCAGGGAGATTCAAATTAAAACCACACTGAGATACCACCTCACACCAGTTAGAATGGCCAAAATTAGCAAGACAGGAAACAACGTGTTGGAGAGGATGTGGAGAAAGGGGAACCCTCTTACACTGTTGGTGGGAATGCAAGTTGGTGCAGCCACTCTGGAGAACAGTATGGGGATTCCTCAAGAAGTTAAAAATAGAGCTTCCCTATGACCCTGCAATTGTGCTACTGGGTATTTACTCCAAAGATACAGATGTGGTGAAAAGAAGGGCCATCTGTACCCCAATGTTTATAGCAGCAATGGCCACGGTCGCCAAACTGTGGAAAGAACCAAGATGCCCTTCAACAGACAAATGGATAAAGAAGATGTGGTCCGGGACGCCTGGGTGGCTCAGTTGGTTGGGCGGCTGCCTTCGGCTCAGGTCATGATCCCAGCGTCCTGGGATGGAGTCCCATATCGGGCTCCTTGCTCGGCGGGGAGCCTGCTTCTCCCTCTGCCTCTGCCTGCCACTCTGTCTGCCTGTGCTCACTCTCTCTCTCTCCCTCTCTCTCTGACAAAGAAATAAATTAAAAAAAAAAAAAAGATGTGGTCCATATACACTATGGAGTATTATGCCTCCATCAGAAAGGATGAATACCCAACTTTTGTAGCAACACGGACGGAACTGGAAGAGATTATGCTGAGTGAAATAAGTCAAACAGAGAAAGTCAATTATCATATGATTTCACTTATTTGCGGAGCATAACAAATAACACGGAGGACATGGGGAGATGGAGAGGAGAAGGGTGTTGAGGGAAATTGGAAGGGGAGATGAACCATGAGAGACTATGGACTCTAAAAAACAACCTGAGGGTTTTGAAGGGGTGGGGGGTGGGAGGTTGGTGGAGCCAGGTGGTGGGTATTATGGAGGGCATGCATTGCATGGAGCACTGGGGCTGGTGTGAAAGTATGAATTCTGTTATGCTGAAAAGAAATGAAATAAAAAAAAAAAAAAGAAACACTCCCTATTCCACCATGGCCTTGTCACATCTAAATCTCAGGTCATACTCTTGCCTCTAGCCTAAAACCTATTTCTCTCCATCCCTGCTTCAGTTTGGACAGTACAAATCTAACTTCTCAGAAGGCTTTTGGATGTAGAGACCCCTTAACACAAAGCATATTCCCTATCCCAGTACTTCTATCTGGATTTCAAATAAACCACCAATTAAACAAAATCTATCTTCCACCAGAACATCATCTCTAAGATAAAAGGGGTCTTATCTTCCTAACTTGTGATCTCCCATGACAGACACCCAAGTAACTGAATGCCTGCCCCCACATGAGTTCCAGAAGAGTTTAATTGGATTAATCAGAAGTCAGCAACCCTTTTCTTTAAAGATCCAGACAGTAAATATTTTAGGCTTTAAGAGCAATGGGTCTCTGTTGCAACTACTTTGCTGCTGTGTAGTGCAAAAAAGCCATATACAATGTGTAAATAAATGGACATAACTGACTCCAATAAAATTGTAATTTTGTTGTTATCCTACAGACTTGTCCATATATTCCCAGAGGACTACCCCCCAATGAAAATCTTTCAGTGTGTGTCATGTGCCCTCCTTCCATTCTATGGGGCCTGCAAAACCATTAAACTCCATATCCTGCCTCTCCCTTCTCTCTCCATGTTTGTGGGGCAGATCATTTTCCTTTTTGGCAGTATATCCAAGTGCTTAGTTTCCTGATCTGTGAACTTCCATCAAATCCAACCCTTTCTGCACCCTGGAACTCTAACCCAATCATTGTCTTCCCTAAGAATCCCAACTTGGTTACCCTCTGCTACGGTCGCAAACACTACATTCCCAAACATGTTGTACTTTGCTCACTGTCCTGTAGCAGGCTGTCTGATTGCTTACCTTCTCTATTTTCTGAATCTGCTCCCCACCAGAGCATAGATATTGTACCAACAATTCCACAAACGGGCTGGCAAAAAAATGAAGGTTCAGTTACCATTATATAACCAATGATTCTCATTGCTGGGAAACACATTATACTTAAAAAAAGAAGAAGAAAACTGAAATACACTGGAAATCATTTGGTATATGTGACACCATTGCTAATAAGACCAGGGCTAAGTATAATATAGTACACTTGGGAGAAGGTATCACTAGGCAAAACTAAGGGATAGAAGCAGCAGTGGCTCTGTGTTGCTAACAGATGGGCTGGGGAGAGTGCCATAAGAACTGAACCTTGTTAGCAGGGCTGGCTCCTGGCTCACAGAATATGGAGCTCCAACCCCAAATGTGAGAGCCTTACCTCTGGGGAACTAGCTACCTATGATACTATGATTTGGAAAAAGAAATCTAAAAGAAACCATCTAGAGCCACCCAGGTGCTCCATGGGTGGCTCTAGATGGTTAAGCATCTGCCCTCCAGCTCAGGTTATGATCCGTGGTGGTTCTGGGATCGACACCTGCATTGTGCTCCCTGCTCCATGGGGAGTCTGCTCCCCACTCCCACTGCTTACGCTCTGTCAAATAAATAAATAAAATCTTTAAAAAAATAAAGAAATAGGGGTACCTGGGTGGCTCAGTGGGTTAAGCCTCTGCCTTTGGCTTGGTCTCAGGGTCCTGGGATCAAGCCCCGCATGGGGTTTTCTGCTCAGCAGGGAGCCTGCTTCCCCCTCTCTCTCTGCCTGTCTCTCTGTCTACTTGTGTTCTCTCTGTCAAATAAATAAATAAAATCCTTTTTAAAAAGTAAAGAAATATATAGTTGGTCTTCATCCCCCTTTCTGGCACAGAGCTCCAAAAATTCTTGGAATTTCTGTGATGAGATTGATAAAGATACCGTCTGTGATGTTAAAGAGGTAACATTGGAAGGCCAGGAAGGATGGGGGCTGGTTTGGTTGCCAGGAGGATCACATGATTAGAAGGTTAGACTTTTTTTTTAAAAAGATTTTATTTATTTATTTGTCAGAGAGAGAGAGAGAGAGCGAGCACAGGCAGACAGAGTGGCAGGCAGAGGCAGAGGGAGAAGCAGGCTCCCTGCTGAGCAAGGAGCCCGATGTGGGACTTGATCCCAGGACGCTGGGATCATGACCTGAGCCGAAGGCAGCCGCTTAACCAACTGAGCCACCCAGGCATCCCGAAGGTTAGACTTTTCATTCCCATCTTCCTAATGTTTCAGGAGGGGAGACAGGCTGGAAATAGAATCAATTTTCAATATCCATTGACTTAATCAATCACTCTTATGTAATAAAACCTCCATAAAACCCCACAAAGATAGTGTTAGGAGAGCCTCCAGGCTGTTGAAACAATGCTTCCATGTGCCACTGTGCTGGGCTCAAACTCCATGGGTAAATAAGTTTCTTTGTTTGGGATCTCACGGTATGGGTCTTTTCATCTGGCTGTTGATTCCTATTCTTTATATCCTTTGTAATAAACTGGAAATTTAGTGAATAAACTGGTTTCTTGAGTCCTGTGAGTCAGTCTAGCAAATGAATCCAACCCAGGGAGGAGGTCATAGGAATCTCTGATATATAGCCAGCTGGTGAGAAGCACAGATGACAACCTGGAGTTGGCAATTGGCATATGAATTAGGGCACAGTCTTGTGGGTCAGAATCCATAACCTGTGGGATCTGATCCTATCTCTGCGGAGATGGTGTCAGAATGGAGTTGTATTATAGGTCGCCCAGCTCATGCCCGAGAGTTGCTTGAAGTATGGGGCAAAACTCCCGACACAGTAAAACTGAATGCAGAGAATGTAACACTCAACATTCAGCAAGCATAAGTACTACTCTCCTCCAGCTCCCACACCAACAACAGCTTCAGAACTCCACTGGTTAGGAGAGAAAGACAAAGAGGTGAGGAAAGAGCTGGTGAACTTATGGGCTTCCCTTCAAGTACTTCAAACATTTTTTTGTTGTTGTTGTTTTTGGTTTTTGTTTTTTTGTCTGAGCTTATTTTCTAGCACATTCTCTGAAAAGAGTAAGGAAACAGATACACAGCCAATTTAAGTTACTTACCTGTGTTCCCACACTTTTTCCCCCATTATTATCACAAGGCTAAGAAAATCACAAGCACATGCTAGTGAATCAGGAGGGTTTAGATCCACACAGTACTACAAATGTGGAAGATGTTAAGATGCAAACTTCTGCATCCACTTTGGTCTTTCTCAAAACTGTCTTCAATCTCGTTGCTTATTTAGTTTTCTAAGTTTTAGAAATTGTTAATTTTCAGGGCACCTGGTGGCTCAGTGGGTTAAAGCCTCTGCCTTCAGCTTAGGTTGTGATCCCAGAGTCCTGGGATGGAGCCCCGAATAGGGCTCTCTGCTCAGTGGGGAGCCTGCTTCCTCCTCTCTCTCTGCCTGCCTCTCTGCCTACTCTCTCTGTCAAATAAATAAAATCTTTTAAAAAAAAGAAGAAGAACTTAATGAAGAATGTGAAGAATGTGACTGGCTCAGTGTAGCACATGACTCTTGATCTTGGGGTTGTGGGTTCGAGCCCCCCCCACATTAAAAAAAAATGAAGATGAAAGAACCTGAAATGATAGGAAGGAATGTTAGAATAAATTATCACTTGTTTATAGGGAGGGTTACTGGTTCAAAGGCTCAACCATTATTATTAGTTATGCCGGTGAAATCTCTGACCACGGAGCTCAGTTAATGACAGAAACTCCTGAAATAATTCCACTGAATGAAGATGTTCTGTAAACATAAGGAAGAGTTCCAAAAATTGAGACATGATCTTGAAATGGTACTGTCTACCATTTAGTCAAAGAACGAAAAATTAAAGGAAGACTTGGATAAATAAATAAAATAATATAATATTTTGGATAAATAAATAAAATAAATAAAAAATTAAAGGAAGATTTGGGAAAAAGCATTGGATAAATAGCAACAGATACTGCAATCTCTTAATGTACTACAAAACAAATTGAAGCATCATATAGTGACATTTTCTGAATTGAGAACTTTCAATAAGTTGACGATAAAAATATTTAAAAGAGGGTCATCTAGCTGGCTTAGTCAGTAGAGAATGGGACTTTTAATTTCCATCAGTTCAAGCCCCATGTTGGAAGTAGGGCCTAATTTTAAAAAAAAAAATGAGTAAGGGGCCTTTCGGTGGTTCAGTCATTAAGGTTCTGCCTTTGCCTCAAGTCATGATCCCAGGATCCTGGGATTGATCCCTAAATCCAGCTTCCTGCTCAGTGGGAAGCCTGCTTCTCTCTTTCCAACCCCCCTGCTTATGCTCCCTCTCTCACTGTCTCTGTCAATTAAATACATTAAATTTTAAAAAATGAAAAAATTTTAAAAAAGATTAAAAGAATAGGAGAAAATCTTGATTACCTTGAGTATATAGAAGACCATTTTCCTCTACCCAACTGAAATGTTAAAAAGAAAAAAAAAAATTCAAGAATCAACTGCATAGGAGCACCTGGCTGGCTCAAATGGAGTGTGCAACTCTTGATCTTGGGGTCAGGGGTTTAAGTCCCATGGTGGGTGTAGAGATTACTAAGAAATAAATAAACTAAAAAAAAACAATTGCACGGTTGACAGCACTGTGAAATGTTACAGATTCATATAAATAGATGTTCCACATGATCCACATCGAAATTAGTGATTCCTTTTAGCCGTCTTATATTGAGCTGCCCTTACTTAATGGAATTGCCTGGATACATGCAGAAGAGCCAACCCAGATAAGATTGGAAACATTCCATCAGTGAAAGGATGGTCTCTTTTTCACAAAGTATTTAAAGAATCCTATCATTCAAGGATAATGGAAGTCCTGAGGACTACTTAGACAAAGAACATATTTGCAAATCAAAGCAAATACTCCATCTTCCTTTTATCATTTAAATGAAATGTGCCACAGAGGCACCTGGCTGGCTCAGACAGTAGAGCATGTGACTTGATTGCTGGGTTGTAAATTCAAGCCTTATTTTGGGTGCACACATTACATAAAAGTGAAATCTTAGGGGCACCTGGGTGGATTAGTTGATTAAACATCTATTTTTGGGTCAGGTCATGGTCCCAGAGTCCTAAGATCGAGTCCTGCATGGGAGTCCCTGCTCAGCAGAGAACCTGCTTCTCTCTCTCTGCTTGTGTGCACTTTCTCTTTCCGTCAAATAAGTAAGTAAAATCTTTTCTTAAAAATATTATTAATTTAATTTATTTATTTGGCAGAGAGAGACACAGCAAAAGAGGGAACGTAAGTGGGAGAGTGGGAGAGGGAAAAGCAGACTTCCCACTGAGCAGGGACCCTGGGATCATGACCTGAGCCAAAGGCAGATGTTTAATGACTGAGCCATCCAGGCGTCCCATAAATAAACTATAAATAAATAAATAAATCTTAAATAAAATGCATTGCCACAACTATTATTTAAATTATTTTGAAATGGTTCTCTCTCATTCAGTTAGCGCTTTAGAGTTTTAAACTATATGGACAAGAAATCAAGTAAAAATATTCTAGTCTTAATCATCATAAAATACTTAATGTACCTTCATGCAATATTCTTTGAAATTCTTTAATTTATGATGTTGCTAATGTTAATTTTCCATTTAAATTTCAACAGTTTTTAATGTATTTAAGTTCCATTTAGTACTCAACTCTTATGTTTAGGAAATATAAATATAAATATATATATGTATATATACCTTCAACAGATGAAATATTTTATATATATACATATATATATATTTATACCTCCAACAGATAAAAAGATGCTCAACATCACTCATCATGAGGAAAATGCACATCAGAACTACAATGAGATCAGCTTACACCTGTCAGAATGACTAAAATAAAAAATGCAAGAAACAACAGGTGTTGGCAAGGATGCAGAGAAAGGGGAGCCCTCTTACACTCCTGGTGGGAATGCAAACTGGTACAACCACTCTAGAAGACAGTACAGAGATTCTTCAAAATGTTAAAGATAGAAATACCCTATGATCCAACAATTGCACTACTAGGCATTTATCCAAAGGATTCAAAAATACTAATTCAAAGGGATACATGCACCCCCTTGTTAATGAGCACCAGGTGTTATATGGAAACATTTAATCACTATATTGTACACCTAAAACTAATATCTCACTGTGTTAACTGGAATTTAAATGAATACTTAAAGAACAAAAACAAACAAAACAAAACACACTTCATTTCTGGAGCACCTTGGTGGTACAGTTGGTTTGGTGTTCAACTCTTGGTTTTCAGCTCAGGTTCATGACATCGAGCTCTGTGTCAGGCTCCACAATAGGCACAGAGTCTGCTTAGGATTCTCTCTCCTTCTCCTTCTGTCCTCCTGCTTGTGATCTCTCTTCTCTCTCAAAATAAATAAATCTTTTTTTTTAAGATTTTTTAATTTATTTGACAGACAGAGATTATAGGTGGGCAAGAGAGGCAGGCAGGGAGAGAGAGGAGGAAGCAGGCTCTCTGAGGAGCAGAGAGCCCGATGTGGGGCTCGATCCCAGGACCCTGGGATCATGACCTGAGCCGAAAGCAGAGGCTTTAACCCACTGAGCCACTCAGGCACCCCAATAAATAAATCTTTTAAAAAATATTTCATTTCTTCAGTGCCTGTGTGGCTCAGTCAGTTAAGTGGCTGCCTTCTGCTCAGGTCATGCTCTTAGAGTCCCAGGATGGAGCTCCATGTCCTTCTAGCTCCCTGCTCAGTGGAGTCTGCTTCTCCGTATCCCTTTACCCCTCCCTCATGCTGTGCTCATGCTCTCTCTCTCTCTCAAATAAATAAAATCTTTTTTTTTGTTTTTTTTTTTAAAGATTTTATTTATTTATTTGTCATAGAGAGCGAGCACAGGCAGACAGAATGGCAGGCAGAGGCAGAGGGAGAAGCAGGCTCCCTGCCGAGCAAGGAGCCTGATGTGGGACTCGATCCCAGGACGCTGGGATCATGACCTGAGCCGAAGGCAGCTGCTTAGCCAACTGAGCCACCCAGGTGTCCCATCAAATAAATAAAATCTTGACAAAAATTTATTTCTGATAATGTGTAGATGAATAGGACAATGACTCAGAAATTTCTGGAATTGGTGATCTGTCATCTGAGAATTTAAACTAAGGACATAGGGAGAATGAAAGAAAAATATCTATTTATAAAATATACTTTGCCCTCTTTTTTTTTAATTTTTAAAGATTTTATTTATTTATCTGACAGAGATCACAAGTAGGCAGAGAGGCAGGCAGAGAGAGAGGGGAGGAAGCAGGCTTCCTGCTGAGCAGAGAGCCCGATGTGGGGCTGGATCCCAAGACCCCGGGATCATGACCTGAGCTGAAGGCAGAGGCTTAACCCACTGAGCCACCCAGGCACCCCTATACTTTGCCCTCTTACGTAAAACAATATAACAATATAATTTATTACCTCCTTTAATCATTTTACTTGAAAAATATGTGTTTTTCTCCTGTTGCAGAGACTGGTTGCTGACATAAAAATTTATCACATGGACCCTGAGCTCATTTTCACTCTTCCACAGGAAAAGAAATGTTGGACCCAGCTTGGAAAAAAATGCATATATGCCTTTTATAGAAAACTGTGTGGCAGCTCCATGGAAGGTTGTCAGGGCCTTGGCATAGGGCTCTGGGATTATTCTGTAACACAAAGCTCAAGCACCCTAATGAAGGGACAGTCACGTGACAGGATTTCTGCAGCTTCCCTGAACCAGGGTCACTTCAGGCCCTGGGTGTTTGCAAATATTCCTCACTCCCCTAGACCAAGCGCCTTTCACTTTCCAGAAAACTGCTTTCATTTTCTGACATTTTTTTAAAGTTTGATATTAAACCTATGATGCCTGTATTGTGCTCCTCTGGTGGGCCAACCAAAGGGAAGGAAGGAGAACAGGAGATGAGAAGGGAGGGGGAAAATGGAGGAGGAGAGAAGCCAAAACAGGGAAGAAGACTCTGGAAAAGAGGGTTCTCAGTATGTAAATAGGGAATGCAGGAAGGCAAACCAAAACCTGTGCAACTAGATTGGGATTGAAAGTATCATTATAAATACATGGAAAAAATACATGCGTACACAGTTTTATATGTCTATATATCTATACACAAATCTTCCTCAACTTATATTGGGGTTATGTCCTGATAAAGCTGAGTTGAAAATATTGTGAACTTTAAGACCCCTAATCTACCAACATCATAGCTTAACCAAGCTTACCTTAAACATGCTCCGAACACTTACATTAGTCTACAGTTGGGCAAGATCACCTAATGCAAAAACTATTTTACAGTGTTGAATATCCCATGTAATGTGTTAAGTACTGTAGAGAAAGTGAAAAAACAGAATGGTTGCATGGGTCCAGACTGCATAGCTAACTGGTAGCCACTGTCCTGCATTATGAGAGAGTATCATGCCTCGTACCACAAGATTGAGAAAAGATGAAAAATTAAAATTTAAAGTAATGTTCTTAGGTTCTTGCTTCCAAGACACCCAAGAAAAGAAGGAATCATGATCATGCCAAAAAGGACCAATTACAGCCCATCGGCAACTAACCATTGCAAGCCCAAGGAGGACAAGGCATTGAGAAGTGCATTATTGGGAACATGGTAGAGGCCACTGCCATCATGAACATTTCCAAAGTGAGTGTCTTCAATGTCTATGTGCTTCCCAAGCTGTGCGTGAAAATCCATTACTGTGTGAGCTGTGCCATTCATAGCAAGGTGGTCAAGAATTGCTCCCGTGAAGCACGGAAGGACTGAACACCCCCATTCTGATGTAGATTCATAGGTGCTACCCCACCACCTCCACCAAAGTCCATTTAAGGAGCTAAGTCCTTCAGAACTGAAGAAAAACTGTTCCTGGAAAAAAAAACAAGATGGAAATTATACTATAAAAAATTTTTGTGTATGATTTCTACTAAATGAGTACTGTATTTACACCATTGTAAAGCTGAAAAATCATAAATCAAACTACTGAAAATTGGGGACTATTGTATTTATATACAATTACATATAATTATACACATATAGTTATGTACATAGCTATATCTATATATCTTTTTCTGAAAGGACATAAAAGCAATATTAGTAGCACTGATATCCTATTTTCTAAACACTTTTACTCTATGCCTATTTTTTAATTTATGAATTTGAGTGTCTAATACAGTCACATGTTGAAAGATCAAAATGTACAAAATGACATACCATGTAAAGTCTGCCTTCCATGCCTGATGACCATATATCCCCATTTTCCTGGTGAAAACTCATTTTACAACCACTATTCTGGTATACTAATGAATACCCCCCTTCTTTCTCTCAGAAGTATGCTATTTTGGATGATGAATTATACAGACACTCTACTTGGAACTCTCCTCCTTCACCATGTTGTCACCTCAAGACATTAGAGTCACCTGTGTTTTATATATAAGTAAATACATATATACATATGTATATAAGTAAATACATATATAATTTTTTTAAGTTTTAACTGACTGAGCCACCCAGTGTCCTTTTCTTTTTTTTTTTTTAATTAAAGATTTTATTTATTTATTTGACAGATCACAAGTAGGCAGAGAGGCAGGCAGAGAGAGAGGAGGAAGCAGGCTCCCTGCCAAGCAGAGAGCCCAATGTGGGGTTCGATCCCAGGATCCTGGGATCATGACCTGAGGCAAAGGCAGAGGCATTAACCCACTGAGCCACTCAGGCACCTCCACTTTTTTTTTTAAGGTTTTATTTATTTGTCAGAGGGAGAGAGAGAGAGTGGGGGGGGGAGAGAGAGAGAGAGAGCGAGCGCATAAGAAGAGGAAGCAGCAGACAGAAGAAGAAACAGGGTTCCCACCGAACAAGGAGCCTGATAGGGAATTCAGATCCCAGGAGCCTGGGACCATGACCCAAGCTGAAGGCAGATGGTTAACCAACTGAGCCATCCAGGTATCACCTGTTTGTTTGTTTGTTTATTTATTTATTTTAAATAAACTGGTATATCCATGCTATTTTTAACTTTACTTTGAAGCAAACTTACATATATAGAAATTACAAGAATATTTAAAAGAATTCACCCTTCACCTAGACTCACTAATTCTAAACATTTGGTTTGTCATGCTTTAAGCCACCTTAACTTTCACCTGGATTGCAATTTCCAGCCCCCTCCCTCTCTCAGCCCTCCTTCTTTTTTTTTTTAAAGATTTTATTTATTTGTTTGACACAGAGAGAGAGAGATCACAAGTAGGCAGAGAGACAGGCAGAGAGAGGAGGAAGCAGGGTCCCCGCTGAGCAGAGAGCTGGATGTGGGGCTCGATCCCAGGACCCTGGGACCATGACCTGAGCCCAAGGCAGAGGCTTTTACACACTGAGCCACCCAGGCGCCCCCTTCCTTCTAAATAATGCGGGAAAATTAATACACAAAGGAAGACTGCAAGAAGACAATATTGAAAACTTCATGGACTAGAACACTGGCAGAAATGATAGCAGTGAAAGGTGACTATTGAGGCAGCAGAGAGTGGGAGGTGCATAAGAAAGCCCTGTAATCCTAATTTTGAGAATCAAATAATTACATAATCAGTAGGTATATATAGATGCTTTACCTGTGATTGATATAAAACACTGAAAATATCCTTTCTCCCAGGAGCCTTTTATAAACTTAATAACACATGTACTAAGTGGCATAGGCAAAAAAAAAAAAAAAAAAGCTGAAACTTTAGCTTTTCCTGCCTCAAACCTGAATAACTTAAGCACAAGCCTTCATATACAATTCTATTTAAGTCAACAAAGAAAATAATCATGTGGATTTTGCCCTTACTGTATTCACAGTCCAATGAAGAATTAGAACTAGTTAATGAAATTTGAATTTAAATAGTGAGAAAATAACTACAGGTAAACCACAGGTCTCTCCCTCAATCTGCACCCAAGCCTCCTGCTAGACATGAACAGATCTACAGACAATAGTCATTTATCAGTTTTCACATTGCAGAGTGTAATGGTTGGGTCTCATCTAGTCTTGCTTTTAAGTATAGGGGTCTAAGGACACACACACTTAGAAGTTCATGGAAGCAATGTTGGTGATAATTGTACATTATACTGGACCCAAACAATCATCAGGTATAGAAGGTATTTATTTATATATCATATAAAATGGCATTATTCATACATATACAGATATATTTAATATCACTATATACATAGATATGCATAATTATTGGTATTAGATATATAGCGGTAATAGATATTGATAATGATAGAATACTGTCTAGAGATGAAAATGAACAATTGGTGCTACATTGAACATAGATAAATATTGAAAACATAATAGCCTTACTTTGGAAATATTATGGGATCAGTTCCAGACTACTGCAACAAAGTGACTATCACAATAAAGTGAGTCAAATGAATTTTTTGGTTTTCCAGTACATATAAAAGTTATGTTTACACCATACTGTAGTTTAAGTATGCAGTAGCATTATGTCTAAAAAAAAGTACATACCTTAATTTAAAAATATTGCTAAACAATGCTAACTATCATCTTAGCTTTTGGTGAGTCATAATCACTGTCATAGATCATCATAACAAATATAAAGTTTTGAATTTTATGGATGTGATACAGAGACATGGAGTAAGCAAGTGCTGTTGGAAAAATGGCACGGGTACAGTTGCTTGATGCAGGTTGTCACAAATCTTCATATTGTAAAAAATGCAATGTTTGGGGCTCCTGGCTGGATCATGGGGAAGAGCATGAAACTCTTGATCGTGGGGTTGTGAGTTCCAGTTCCCCATGTTGGATGTAGAGATTACTAAAAGAAATAAAATAAACCTAAAAAATGCATTATCTGTGAAGCACATTAAAATGAGGTATGCCTATTTTAAGGGGGGAAACAAAAAATATGCAGTTAAGAGCAAGTAAACTCTATAAACTCTATAACTTAAATATGTAATCTCAAGGGATAAAACTATAAAGATCACATGACAGATCCATCTCCACTGGAAGAGGACATCAAGATTGGGAAGGGATAGGGATGCCTGGATGGCTCAGTTGGTTAAGCATCTGCCTTCAGGTCATATTCCCAGGGTCCTGGGCTAGGGTCCCTGCATTGGGTCCCCTGCTCAGCGGGGAACCTGCTTATCCCTCTGCTTGCTGCTCACCCCTTGTGTTCTGTCTCTCTGACAAATAAATAAATAAAATATTAAAAAAAACATTGGGAAGGGATGGAGAAAGGTGATCAATCTTTTTACAGGGGAAAAATTTCCCTTCCTGTATCATGGTTGTTAACCCTTTAACAAATGTGTCCTTAGTAGGCTTGGAAATTTTTCAGTCCTTAAAATAAGAAATATCAGAGAAGTTTTGCTGAAAATTCTTGCTTTGCATTTATTTCCTTTTTCCCCCTGTTTAATAGTATATGAAGATCTTCAATAAATGCTGTAACTACCCCTCTCCACCCTGCAAAAAACCAAAAGATTGAGAAAGGATGCCCAATGGTTATGAGAAACCCAGGGATTTTCCCTTAAGATTCTATATCACTGTTACTTCCACTCCCTTACCTGGAAAATTAGTTGGGATCTCCTTAGACTAATAGAAGAAAGACTTAATTCTTGAGTGCAAATAGACTTGATTCCCAGCTAACCCTGCAGCAATACGTTCCGGAAGTGGCTACAACTCCTACAGGAGCATTGTTTTTCAAGTGCATAAAAGCATGCACCTGTATCCCTATTAATTCCCCCCAAATAAGCCTCAGGGCAAACTCTGTTCACCTGCTAATATCAATCTTCTTAAACACAGCTGCATCAGAAATCTCCACTCCAAGCTGAACTTGTAGTTCCAGTTCCATTGACTTTGGATCACATCCAGTTTGCACTAAGGCAATCCTTTCAGAAGAGTATTACAGTTGGAATATGTTAACTGTCTTTGGATCTATGCTAATTCCAGAATTTGTGAGTGTCCCTACTAGGCAATTTGTGGATAATCTCTGCTCTGTCAGTTAGAAGCTGTTCTGAGATGTTAAGGTTGATAGTGTATTTCTAGGGCATGCTCATTAAATCCCTACTTGGAAGGGTGCCACACCTGGGTAACTCTCCCAAACAAATCTTAAACAGCAACTGACTTACATCACCCCAAAGCATTAGCTATCAAAATGCTCTCTGAGCTGAGCTCTGCTTCAGGGATTTGAGATTTGGAGGAAAGCCTAGCCCAGTGCTTTTCAAAGTATAAGGAGCTTTGGAATCACTGGAGACCATATGGATTCTAATTCAGTGGGTCTGGGGTGAGAGCTGAGATTTCCATTTCTAACAAGACTCCAGCTGATGCCACTTGTGCTTGTTCACAAACCTCAGAGTAACAAAGATTTAGCATCCCGCTTAAGGTTGTACTTGTCAGGGAGACATATCTAGATAGAATCCCAATTTTAACTAAACTGCTGTAGGATCTTGAACAAGTCCTTTCCCTCCAGAGTTGAGTTTATGATTAACCCCCTCCCACATCTGCCTTCATGGAGTTTGAGTATGTAAAGCACTCATTTACATATTAAATTAAGCTTTAGTTCTGTACTCCCAGACTTAGTACGTTTCAGTGATTTTCTCTGTCCTTGTTAGTGAACCCCAGTCTCAGTCACTGGTTGCACTATTCTCTCAGGATATGGTCCTCAGATCAACCCTGGCACTTGTTAGAAACAAATTCTTGGAACCCAAACCAGACCTAGTGGATTAGAAACCTGAGTGGAGGGTTTCACTCTATGTCTTTTTTTTTTAAGATTTTATTTATGTATTTGACAGAGAGAGACACAGTGAGAGAGGGAACACAAGCAGGGGGAGTGGGAGAGGGAGAAGCAGGCTTCCTGCTGAGCAGGGAGCCCTATGTAGGGCTTGATCCCAGGACCCTGAGATCATGACCTGAGCCAAAGACAGATGCTTAATGACTGAGCCCCCAGGTGCCCCCACTCTGTGCCTTAATAAGCTTCCAGATTATGCTGATACACACTGAAGTAGGAAGACAATTGCCTTTGCCAAAGTGATATAGCAGAGTCAAACAGAACCACTGGAAAAAATAAAATATCCAAACATTATATTTATAATTGCACAATATTAAAATTGAAATGGTAATTGCTTTATTGATATGAAAAAATGTTTCTTTTTTTAAAGATTCATTTATTTGGGGCACCTGGATGGCTCAGTGGGTTAAACCTCTGCCTTTGGCTCAGGTCATGATTTCAGGGTCCTGGGATTGAGCCCCACATCAGCTCTCCGCTCAGCAGGGAGTCTGCTTCCCCCTCTCTCTCTGCCTGCCTCTCTGCCTACTTGTGATCTCTCTCTGTCTCTGTCAAAAAAATAAATAAAATCTTTAAAAAAAGATTCATTTATTTATTTGATGAGACAGAGCGTGAGTGGGAGCAGAGGGAGAAGAAGAAAAAAACTCAAACACCCTTCATACTGAGCGCAGAGCCTCACATGGGGCTTGAACTTACAACCCTGAGATCACAACACGAGATGAAACCGAGAGTTGTGTCCCACCTTTTGAGGTGCCCTCAAAATATTTCTGATACTAAGAAAAATTTTCTAAGCATCTCTAACAGAGAGAGGAGGTGGTGAACTTGACAGGACATATATGCAAGTAGAGAGTAAGGAGTGAGAAGTTAGAGATATATAAGATTTTTACTCACATAAGAGAAAGTACCTTTGGTGACTGGTTGAAGGGGCAGAAAATTCTAAGACATCTTCACATGCACTGAAGTTGAGAATTACAAAGAGAAAAGCTGTATCACATGTTCAAAATACAAGTATATTAGTGTAAAAATAATGTGATAATATGTTTTGTGTCTCTTGGAAAGGGGAGATACAGAAGGAAGAGAGGGAAAATTTTATGAAAAAAACACCAACTTGATTTTCAGGGTGTTGTCTGGCTCAGTCTAGAGTGTGCAACTTTTGATCTTGGGGCCATAAAATTAAGTCTCATGTTGCTGTATAGAGATTATTAAACAACAATAATAAAACACCACCACCACACTTGATTTTCTGCATGCACAAAACCGAAATAAACAACTATATACTGATATACAAAACACGCATAATCTTTTAGGATAAAGTAAGAGCAACTGTTGCAAATTTGCTTAAGAAGACCTTCTCTGCTCTCTGCGAGCAGACAGACCTCAGAGAAAAGTAATAGAGTGATGGAATTAAAAGAAAACTCTGAGCATTTTTAATAATAGCAGTCTCATGAAAATAAAAACAAAATTAACTTTGCCATCACTTCCTGAAAAATACCTCAAACCTTTTGACAAACATGTTAAAAACAACACAAAATAATTGTTTTGAAAGGAAGGTACATAAGCAAATTTGCTCACAGATGATTTCTGTAGCCATAGAATTAATGCAAACATAGTTTTATATTGTTCTCTATAAAATCCAAAGCTCTCTTGAGGACACATTTGTAAAGCCAGAACTAAAGGAAGAAAGTAAAATATAAATGGGGGAAATTAGATTAAAGTGTATATTATATAGGATACATTTCTAAGACTGCTGCTGCTTCAAATTCATGTTTTAAAAATCTAAATCCTAAACATAATAATGAAAGAACCTAAAAACTCAAATATGATACAGGTAGGTATGCCACAGTGGCAGAAAATAAAACCGTCAGGGAAAAAGCGCAGAAGCAGGTGGATTGATCCTTGCGGGCCTCCGTCAGCTAAGTTGCCTTCCAGCAGCGCGTGATGGGGGCGGAGCCACGCAGGCGTCCGTGGTTCACTTCCCCTGCGTGGTTTGTGGAGAAGGGCTGTAGCGGGAAGGACTTAGTAGGCGCGGGTACTCTAGAGATACTTTATCTTATAATATGATAGTTTTTAATAATAGTTATAGTTTCTTTTAACGATTTTAGTTTTCAAGATAGTCAACATTGCTCTGAGAAAAAAGTACTTCAAAATTACTAAGTTCATTCCGTCGGTGATGCTCAAAAAGCGTGAGTTTTAAATAATGACGACATAACACCGTGATAAAAAAAATGTCCGTTTAAAAAGTGTTTGATTCAGAAAAATTGAATCATTGAAAAAAGAATAAGACTCCATATTATTTTAAAGGAAGTTTTCCTTTATTTCATTAATTCCCATATTTCAGAAATTTGTGACCTTCAAAAATTCATTCTTAAAAGTTCATACTTGGCATATATTACGTGCTGAACTAAATTTAATATTAACGTGATCTATGTAATACACATACACATATACAATAAAACACATAGAAGAATACAATGGTGGTATTTCTTAAGTGGATATCCGAATAGAAAGAAACCAAACTGCATCGTTGGGTAGCCACACAACTCAGAAGGCTGAGGTAGACTTTTTATTTCCTAATTTTTGATTCTTTCAATTACGTTAGCACACATCCCTCCTTAAAAAAAATAATAAATATATATACACATATATATAAAAGCAGTGAATATTGGAACACTGAAAAAATAAAATTAAAATATATATGTAGTCAAAATGAAGTACATTGAAACATAGTTACCATTTTACTTTTTTAATTTAATTTTTAAAATGTTAATAAAAATAGATTAAAAAAAAACGACATAGCTGTGTTATCTTGTTGAAATTACTCCCTGCCTCCCCCTTAGCTTTTCTGTGGTCCTAATATTTTCTATCATTATGTTAAAAAATACATAATAAAAAATTAATATAATTTAAAAATATGTCAACTTCCAAATAAGAATAAAGGAAGTAAGGAATCCTATTTTTTGGAGTAGTTTGGAGTATTGACTTGTTAAATTATGGAATGCAACAGATATAAATTTATGCTATATTTTTGTAATATACATTGAAACCAGAAAGTGGAGACCAGCACTGGGGAATTGCATCCATTGGACAATAAAGTTGAGGGAGAAAAATGAATCCTAGTGCAAGCTGGTGAGAGGAAAGAAAGGGAGAAAGGATGCATTCAATAGGGCGAAAATAATCAAAGTCCAGTAGCTACTTTGAAAATAATTTTGAGTTATTTATTCAAAACTTTGCAAAACACAAAAAAAGTCAAAATTTCGTTTTTTTACGAAAATCTTGAAACTTGGCTGAAATTTTGTCCCAGTCAAGCAAATGTTCGTCAGCTAATTTGTCTTTTTTTTTTTTTTAAGGAAAGTGCCAAAGGATGCAAGACAAAACCTATAATTTCACTTTATTAAAATGACATTCTATTTACATAAACAAATGAAGCATAAAGCGTCCATATAATTTTAAAAATATTTGAAAATTTAGACCAATGAAATTAAAGAGAAAAGCATTATAAATGCTTATGTGATGTTTTACAGACAATAATTATAAAACAAGGGACGCCTGGGTGGCTCAGTTGGTTGGGCGGCTGCCTTTGGCTCAGGTCATGATCTCAGCGTCCTGGGATCGAGTCCCACATCGGGCTCCTTGCTCGGCAGGGAGCCTGCTTCTCTCTCTGCCTCTGCCTGCCACTCTGTCTGCCTGTGCTCGCTCACTCTCTCTCCCTCTCTCTCTGACAAATAAATAAATAAAATCTTAAAAAAAATAAAAAAAATAATTATAAAACAAAAAGTCTATGGACATAAAAATATCACTTTATTTTTCTAAGTAAATGGTTATTACTCTATATGCATAAATCTAAAATCAAAGTACAAGAATGTCCACCTCCTTTCCCCCACCTTCCTAGGTGGTCTTTTTCTCCATGGAGCAAACTACTGATGGAAATTCCCCTAAAGAGGGACGCCTGGGTGGCTCAGTTGGTTAAGCGGCTGCCTTCGGCTCAGGTCATGATCCCGGCGCCCTGGGATCGAGTCCCACATTGGGCTCCTTGCTCAGCAGGAAGCCTGCTTCTCCCTCTGCCTCTGCCTGCCACTCTGTCTGCCTGTGCTCACTCTCTCTCTCTCTCTCTCTCTGACAAATAAATAAATTTAAAAAAAAAAAAAAGAAATTCCCCTAAAGAATCCCTCAGGAGTCAGGAAAACAGACACCAGGAGCCAGAAGGAAATCACATGGGGTGCCGCACCCCCATGCAATGCAAAGGCTCACTGGATCATCCCATGTGGGCCACTGTCCTCCGTGCCATTCACTTGACTTTCCCTGGTGCGTTGGGGAGACCCAGCAGGACAGAATAGTTGTGCATTTTTTGCTGGATATAGTGCCAGGTCTGGCATGATGATGGAACCTGGAGTGAAAACTCCCAGCCTCTAGGCTTTGGGACAACAGCTGCATTGTTTCTGGTTTCCTGCTACCCTACAGTTGGTCCAGAAATAAGATTCACAGATTGATGCAGAAAATTCAAAATTGGCATAACATAAAATTCAATTTTCTGTAAAAGTATTATAAACCAAAACTCTATATGTACCAACATGCTATCAGGAAACCACAGATTTCAAGACAGTTTTATCCTGTTTTAAAATTTCAAATGCGGGTGCCTGTGTGGCTCAGTGGGCTAGGCCTCTGCCTTCGGCTCGGGTCATGATCTCAGGGTCCTGGGATCGAGTCCCATATCGGGCTCTCCGCTAGGCGGGGAGCCTGCTTCCTCCTCTCTCTCTCTCTGCCTGCCTCTCTGCCTGCTTGTGATCTCTCTGTGTCAAATAAATAAAATCTTTAAAAAAAATAAAATTTCAAATGCTTAAGTTAACAATTATATTGTTATATAATTTTGACTATATGACAATGATTTCAAAGAACTATATAGAAAACAAAAGGGTAAAGTAAAGACATGAGGTACTTAGAAAAATGCTAACAAAACTTTAGTTGTTAGAAGAATAGGAAAAATCAAAATTAGTAACTGGACTTCTTCAAATGAAAAATTAGCAAATCAAGGAATGCACAAGTATGATAAAAGAAACTCCAACAAGGTAGATATAAAGTGATAATTTTTTCTCAATCATATTGGAATACTTAAAAAACTACCAAGGGTTTAGGCTTTGAGATTACATCTATCTTATAAACCACCTTGCAACTCATGAGGAAAATGACACACACACATTTAGGGAAGGATGAGTTTGACACAGGACAAACACAACTGTGAACAGGTTTTACAATAAAACACGAACTGTGTATGTATGTCCATGGAAGCACACTCCTGAAATCCATGTATGTAAATGAAATCCATCAGCCTAATAGGGCTTCACACCAACCTGAACAATAGTTAACTACAGAAAGTGGCGTTATGTAAAAGTAGATATGGAGCCAGGCTTTCCCTGTGTTTTTAGTCGTTAAATAATTCTGAGTTGTGTTGTTTCCCTGGAGGCAAAACATACCATTATGTTTCAGTTTTGAAATACGGTTTTAAAAACAGATTCCTACTCAAGTGAATGCAGTTATCTTTGATTCTTGGGCCCATCTTTTCCTTCTTAGGACTTTTTCTCCTTTCAGCCTTGTGAGACTTGATCCCTCCCATCACAACTCTGCATTATCCCCAGCAGCTGCTGATAAACAACATGCTGTGAGCTTTTCAATGAGACTGATTTTGTCCTCTCATTGTCTTGATGCCAGATGGCACTGCAATCCTGAATCCTATACATGAAACAAAGTTTCTATTCCTGAAACATGAACAATAAAGGCATCCAAATAACTTGTACATGGAATATTCACAGACTGATTTTGGAATCTAACACAGGAAAGTCTAAGTGGGTGAAGAGAATGGTGTGAGTCATAAACCATAATTCTTCATAAGCTTCTCCTTGGATTTTGGAACTTTTTTCTCTCTCTGCTAAACTCTTTATCCTTTTGCCTGCACAGACTCTCTCTCTAAAACCAAGGGTTTGAATTAGTAAGTTTTTGGATAACAAGAAACCAAAATTCCTAATTTATAGACACACCAGAAACTTTCCTATTGAGAAGATGTCAAATGTAGCTAATGAATATAAGAACAGCATACAATCAAGTAATCAAAGTGTCATTAAACATTTTCAAAATTTAGACCCTGGATGACTGATCTACTTGCTTGATTCAAGTAGATGAAGTGTTTTCTACTTGTGGTACCTCAAATATTTTGTCATTAGTTCATACCCTATTTCCTACCTGGAACAAAAATCTTAATTTTGTCTTCCCTGTTCTATTTTCCTTGACTTTCTACTACTTACCCTGTAGTGTCTCTAGTCATGCTTCCTCCAGGGAGCGAGCCTTCCCTGATCACTTAAATCTCAACTACAGGCTCATATTTCCTCTGAAATCCTCCAGTACTGTGTACAGCCGAAATCACAGCTTTTCTACCATAGGAGAGGAAAAAAAATTTTTACAGTTCTAGATTCTTCACTGGGACTGTAACAAAAGCCAAATTAAGAGAAAAGTGTACACATTTATTTAGGTTTTATATGATATGGGAGCTTTCATAATGAAATGAGAGGACCCAGAGGAACATTAAACCTGGATGTTTTTACACAAGGTTCGATAAGAGCAGGAAGTCATAGAAAAATGTTATAGGACAGAAAAGTAAGGGCTAAATATAGTAAACTGAAGGAAATTTAACAAGGCCTATTCATTCATATTCCTCTTGGTGTCTCTCTCTCCTAGGAGATGAGGATGTTCCTTTCCTCTCCAAGTTTGGGGAGGGCACCTGTCACCAAAGGATCTTAGCACTTGCTTCAAGGAAGAAAGTTAGCAAGTCCTTTCAGTAACTACTCTTTATCAAATTCCTTCAGCTTAAAATAATATGCCAGTATGTCATATTTTGGGGTAGTATCCCCAGCCCTGTCACTATTCACAACTTAATTGCCTGTTAATTTATCTGAATTCCCACTCCTTTGATGTTAAATACCCAAGGAGAACTATGTTTTTCATTCACCTGTTCATCCACTACAGGTGACAAAGTGGATGCCATGTGGTTGCCACTCTAAATTTGTTTGCATACATGCAGCAGTTTCCTTATATCCATCTTCCTTTCCCTAATTTAAGCATAATTTAGCACTTAAATAGTACCACCCTAAAGTCCAAAACTATGTTTAGAGCTTTTCCCATATGAAAATTTCTCAGTTTCTTCTAATTGCAGAGAGGTAAAAATGATATCAGTCCTCCCTGGCTGTTCTGTCCCATCTCTTTCTCCAATCCTCCATTTACAACTCTAGGAACAGGTCATTCTGTTTTTTTTGTTTGTTTGTTTGTTTTATAATTTGTCAGTGTGCCTTGCTTCTTCTTGCCTCCTTATACTTGCAAATTTTCCTTTCTGCTTGTGTGTCCTTTTCTAAGTTCTGTGCACCCTCTAAGAATGAAGTCACTCATTATTTTACTCCAGAAACCAATGTTCACATCTCACGTTATTTTAAGGTACAAGTTGATCCTCATTATTTGTGGATTCAGTATTTGCAAATCTACTTACTAAATTTTATTTGTAACACCAAAGTCAGTATTCATGGCACTTTCAGGGTCATTTTCAGACAATGGAAGTGTGATGAAAAATTTGGGTCATTCTTTGAGAGCATGTTCTCAGCTAAGATCAAACAAGATGATTTGTCTTTTTATTTCAGCTTTGATACTGTTTTTAAAAAAGTGTTCTTTTCATGGTATATTTAATGCCACTTTGAGTCTGTAATTGACTTACTTTTGGAAGCTGGGTAGAAATCTGTTACATTTTTTACTTTTCCTTTTGTGTAGATCAAACAATACTCCAGTAGGTTTCCCATCTTGTTCTAGATCTGATCTCTCTGATCAGTTAGCTACTATCATAGAAACCTGTGTGCTGAAATATTCTGTTTCTGCGATATCCCCATTTTATGGTAAATCATAACACCATATCTCTGGCAGTTAAACTCTCACAGGAGCAAACTGTTCAAGCCTTCACCAGCTTCATATGACAACATGATAAATCTTGGGGTGCCTGGGTGGCTCAGTGGATTAAGCCTCTGCCTTCAGCTCGGGTCATGATCTCAGGGTCCTGGGATTGATCACTGCATCAGAGATGCTCGTTGGGGAGCTTGTTTCCCCCTTTCTCTCTACCTGCCTACTTGTGATGTCTCTATCAAATAAATAAATAATCTTAAAAAAAGACAACATGATAAATCTTGAACCTTTTGTAATTGCACCGATATCATGAATTTAATCAATAAGTTGTTATATTTTCCCCTCTTTGATGATGACCTTAAATTCCACATCCAAGCATGGAGGAGTTTCAGAAATGGCCTAGTATCCCTTTTAAAGGGTTCATCTGTTCGTGATACTCACAAAGGCTCCTCTCCATTTTATTTATTTTATAATGGTAGCATTTGTTGATCACTTACAGTATACCAGCCACTCTTTTTTTTTTAAGATTTTATTTATTTGTCGGGAAGAGAGAGAGAGAGAGAGCACACACAAGCAGGCAGAGTGGCAGGCAGAGGCAGAGACAGAAGCAGGCTCCCCGCCACGCAAGGAGCTCAATGCAGGACTCGATCCCAGAACCCTGGGATCATGACCTGAGCCAAAGGCAGCAGCTTAACAGATGAGCCACCCAGGCGTCCCTATTTTAATTAATTAAAAGTCAATGATGAAGTGTAGATTTGCAGCTCTTTAGGATCTTTCCTGGTATAATCTGTAATAACCACAGGGCAGGGAAAGACTGAAGAGAGATGCAGGCCATTCCAAGTGGGTAGGTGTAATTATATTTTATTTTATTTTTATTATTTTTTTGTTGGTTGATGGGAATTTTAACAATAATAATATTATCATAATCACACCCACTCACTAAATCTTAAAAGTTTAAAAAGGTCCGAAAGGGGCTCAGTTATTTGTTTATTTATTTATTTATTTAAATTTAGTTACTTAACATAGAGTGCAACATTGATTTCTGGAGTAGAATTTAGTGGTTCATCACCTACATATGAAACCTAGTGCAGGGGCATCTGGGTGGATCAGTTGTTAAATGTCTACCTTGGGCTCAGGTCATGATCCCAGTGTCCTGGGATTGAGCCCCGCATCAAGTTTCCTGTTCAGCAGGAAGCCTGGCTTTTCCCTCTTATACTCCCCCTGCTTGTGCTCCCTCTCTCACTGTCTCTCTCTCTCTCTCTCTCTGTTGAATAAATAAATTATAAAATCTTAAAAAAAGAAGAAAACCTAGTGCTTATCATAACAGGTGCCCTCTTTAATACCCATCTCCCATCTAGCCCGTCACCGACCTCTGTCCTTCCCCTCAACACTGTTCTCTATTGTTAAAACCTCTTATCGTTTGTTTCCCTCTCTCCCTTTTCTTATATTCCTTCTTCCCATATGTTCATTTGTTTTCTTTCTTAAATTCCACATATGAGATATGGTATTTTTCTTTCTCTGACTGCATTACTTTACTTAGCATAATACACTCTCACTCCATCTACCTTGTTGAAAATGGCAAGATTTCACTTTGTTGATGGTTGAGTAATATTCTATTATACATAAATACCACAGTTTCTTTATCCATTCATCAGTTGGTGGACATTTGGGCTCTCTCCATAGTTCGGCTATTGTTGACAATTGTGTTATAAACATCAGGGCACATGTACCCCTTTGGATCTGTATTTTTGTGTTTTTTGGGAAATATTTAGTATTGTAATTGCTGGATCATAGGGTAGTTCTATTTTTCAACTTTTTTTCTTTTGATTTTATTTATTTGTCAGAGAGAGAGAGAGAGAGAGAGCGCACAAGAAGGGGGAATGGCCGAGAGAGGGAGAGGGAGAAGTGGCGGGGGGAGAGAGAGAGAAGCACAATCTCTGCTGAGCAGGGAGCTAAATGTGGGCCTTGATCCCAGGATGCTGAGATCTTGTCCTGAGCCAAAGATAGACACTTAACTGACTGAACCACCCAGGTGCCCCAATTTTTAACTTTTTGAGGAACCTCCAAACTTTTCTAGAGTGACTACACCAGTTTGCATTCCCACCAACCCTGCAAGAAGGTTACCCTTTCTCTACATGTTCCCTAACACCTGTTGTTTCTTGTGTCATGGATTTTAGCCATTCTGACAGGTGTCAGGACATATCTCATCATGGTTTTGATTTGTATTTCCCTGATGATGAGTGACATTGAGTATCTTTTTCATAAGGGCTCAGTCACTTTTAAGGTGAAAGTGTTTTCAGGGAACCTGGGTGGCTTAGTCATTGGGATGCAGCTCAGTCCTGGGATGGAGTCCTCCATCAGACTCCCTGCTCGGTGGGAAGCCTGCTTCTCCCTTTCTCCCCCTGCTTCTGTTCCCTTTCTCACTGTCTCTCTCTCTCTCTGTCTAGTAAATAAATATATATTTTTTAAAAGGTGAAGGTGTTTTCAACATTATATCACCAATTCAAAGCTTGCATTCTTGGAACAGCCTGTGGAGGAAAAGAGGCAAGTGGAACCCATATTCTGAGAACAGGGGAGAAGGGGTAGGGAGTAACCTCTAAGTACCTGGGTCCAGCTCATGGTTCAATCAGTGGTCCTATCTTTTCTGATCACATTCCCCAACATTCTACCCCTTGTCGCTGGCTCTTAAAATATCATGTGACCCTCTTTAAAAAAAAAGATTTAATTTATTTATTTGACAGAATATGCACAAGCAAGGAGAGTGGTGGGTAAAGTGAGAGGGAGAAGTAGGCCCTCACTGAGCAGGGAGCCCAATATGGGGCTTGATTTCAGTACCCTGGGATCTTGATCTAAGCCAAAGGCAGATGCTTAACCATCTGAGCCACCCAGGTACCTCTCTTTTCTGCAGTGGACCTGAGTGGTCAGCAAGGCATTTCATTAGCATAGAAGTGGCTCTTGTGGTGGTTATCTGGCTTCATTGGAGACAGATGTCACAACAATAACACAGGCACGTGCATGAGAAAATACAGCTAAAGACAATAATTTTTAAAATTAGTAAAAACTTTTTCTACCAAGAGCCCAAGCTCCAAACCATTAGTTTATTAAATCTCCTAGGCTGGGGGTTTGGTCACTCAGGACATTTATTTGTGTCTTCCTGTGATTCAATAAAGATGATACATTAACAGACACATCAGGTATTAACATACATCATTCTGTTTGGATAATGGTACAGGTTCCTTCTTGTGAGGCAGCAATAAGTCTAAGGTGATCCTATTTAGGAGGCTGTTAGAGTTATTTCAGTGTTTAGTAGGACCAGGCTTTGTTGGTTATCATACAGGGCTTGCTGAGTGAATTTAGTAAGGGCTTCTATGTGTGCTATGGCATTTTTTAGGTCTATGGAGGGAACAAAGGCAGTGATCAAATTATCTTACCAGTGAAGAACACTATCTACATGGGTGTGAGGAGAGCAAGTTCAGCAGCTTAAAAACTTGACTTGGTTGTAAATACCATGCATATTGGCCAGGGGAGGAAGCATTATCAGGCATGAGAAGATGAACTGGGGATGGGCTATGCTAGAGTAGGAGACCCATCTTCTCTCCTCTATCAGAGTGGATGTTCTATCTCAGGCATAATTTATTTTCATAAGTCCAGCTTTGTGGCAGGGCAATGGGGTCCCAGCAGAGAGTGAGTAGTTTCCCCTCACATAGAAACTTGGTAAAGTAACTTACCAACCCTGGTGAGTTGTCCATTTGAAAATTCCAGTAAATAATGCCTTTATGAAGTGTTATGGGGCTTGGAGTTTGGTGCAGCATAGCATGTTGATCCATTTTGAGAGCTGGGGCAATCCCCCTGACTGAAGTGGGCTATTTTATTTATTTTAATGTTTTACTTAAATTCAATTTAGTTAATATACACTGTTTTATCACTTTCAGGGGTTTAGAATTTAGTAATTCATTGGTTGCATACAAATCAAATACCCTCCTTAATGTCCATCACCGACTCATTCCATGCTTTCACTCACCTCTCTTCCAGCAACCCTCAGTTTGCCTCCCTCACTCTTTTCATCTTATTTTATTTTTCCTTCCCTTCCCTTGTGTTCATCTGTTTTCTTTCTTAAATTCCACATGTAAGTGAAATTACATGGTATTTGTCTTGCTCTGACTAATTTCATTAGCATAATACCCTCTAGTTCCATCCACATCCTGCAAATGGCAAGATTTCAGTCTTTATGATGGCCGAGTAATATTTCATTGCATATATATATATCACATCTTTTTTATCCAACTGTCAAGGGACATCTGTGCTCTTTTCATAGTTTGGCTATTGTGAATATTGCTGCTATAAACACTGGGGTACAGGTATCCCTTCAGATTACTATGTTTGTGTCCTTTGGATAAATACCTAGTAGTGTAATTATTAGGTTGTAGAGTACCTCTATTTTTAATTTTTTGAGGTACCTCCATACTGTTTTCCAGAATGGCTGTACCAGTTTGCATTCCCACCAACAGTATAACAGGGTTACCCCTTTTCTGCATCCTTGCCAACATGTGTTGTGTCCTTGTTAACTTTATTTATTTAAAGATATTACTTGTTTATTTGACAGACAGATCACAAGTAGGCAGAGAGGCAGGCAGAGAGAGAGAGGAGGAGAGAGCAGGCTCCCTGCTGAACAGAGAGCCCAATGTGGGGCTCGATCCCAGGACCCCGGGATCATGACTTGAGCCAAAGTCAGAGCCTTTAACCCACTGAGCCACCCAGGGGGCATGAAGTACTTGTTAATTTTAGCCATTATGACTGGTGTGAGGTACTAACTCATTGTGTTATTTTTTTTAAA
This sequence comes from Mellivora capensis, assembly GCA_004024625.1. Lineage (NCBI taxonomy): Eukaryota > Metazoa > Chordata > Mammalia > Carnivora > Mustelidae > Mellivora > Mellivora capensis. The sequence goes on along the minus strand of PISX010011959.1, from coordinate 4,173 downwards.
GATTGTATTTATTTTTTTTTAAAGATTTTATTTATTTTTGACAGAGATCACAAGTAGGCAGAGAGGCAGGCAGAGAGAGAGAGAGGAGGAAGCAGGCTCCCTACGGAGCAGAGAGCCCGATGCGGGGCTCGATCCCAGGACCCCGGGATCATGACCTGAGCTGAAGGCAGAGGCTTTAACCCACTGAGCCACCCAGGCACCACATATTTATTTATTTGACAGAGAAAGATCACAAGTAAGCAGACAGGCAGGCAGAGAGAGAGGGAGAAGCAGGCTTCCTGCTGAGCAGAGAGCCTGACGACGTGGGGCTCAATCCCAGGACCCAGAGATCATGACCTTAGCCGAAATCAGAGGTTTTAGCCCACTGAGCCACCCAGGCGCCCCTCATTGTGGTTTTGATTTGAATTTCCCTATGCTGAGTGATGTTGAATATTTTCTCATGTGCCTGTCAACCCTTTGTATGTCCTCTTTGGAGAAATGTCTGTTCATGTCTTCTGCCCATTTCCTGACTAGATTTTTTTGATTTTGGGGTGTTGAGTTTGATAAATTCTTCAAATATTTTGTATACTAGCCCTTTATTTGATAAATGCAAATATCTTCTCTCATTCTGTAGATTACTTTTTATTTTTGTTGGCCATTTCCTTTGCTGTACAAAAGCTTTTTATTCTAATGAAGTCCCAATAGTTTATTTTTGCTTTTGTTTCTCTAGCCTTTGGAGACATGTCTAGCAAGAATTTCCTGCAGCAGAGGTCAAAGAAGTGCTGCCTGTTTTCTCCTCTAGGATTTTGATGGATTCTTATCTCACATTTAGGTCTTTCATCTATTTTGAGTTTATTTTTGTGTTTGGTGTAAGAAATTGGTCCAGTTTCATTCTTCTACATATGGCTGTCCAATTTAACCAGCTCCATTTTTTGAAGATATTCTTCAATTTGATATTTGTTTTTGCTTTGCCAAAGATTTTTTTTTCTTTATTTTCCCCGTTGGATATTCTTTCCTGCTTTGTCAAAGATTAGTTGACCATAGATTTGAGGGTCCATTTCTGGGTTCTTTATTTTGATCCATTGATCTATGTATCTGTTTTTGTGCAAGTACCATACTGTCTTAATGATTACAGCCTTATAATATGGCTTGAAGAGTAGAATTGTGATGCCTCCAGCTTTGGTTTTACTTTTCAACACTATTTTGGCTATTTGGAGTCTTTTCTGGTTCCATACAAATTTTAGGATTATGTATTCCAGCTTTGTAAAAAATGATGATGGTATTTTGATAGGGATTTCACTAAATGTGTAGATTTCTTTAGTTAGCATAGACATTTAAAAATATTTTTATTCCAGTCCATAAGCATAGACTGTTTTTCAATTTTTTGTGTTTTCCTCAATTTCTTCCATGTGTTATATAGCTTTCAGAATACAGATGCTTTACTTCTTTGGTTATATTTATTCCTAGGCATGATGCCTAGGAATAAATATATGCCTAGGTTTTTGGTGCAATTTTACATGGCACTGATTCCTTGATTTCTCTTTCTTCTGCTTCATTGTTAGTGTATAGAAATGCAACTGACTCCTGTGCATTGATTTTATATCCTGCTACTTTGTTGACTTCCTGTATTAGTTCTAACAAATTTTTTCGGTGAAATCTTTTGGGTTTTCTACATAGAGTGTCATGCTGTTTGTGAAAAGTACAAGTTTGACTTCTTCTTTGCTGATTTGAATATCTTTTATATTTTTTTGTTGTCTGATTGCTGAGGCTACAACTTCTAGTATTATGTTGAACAATAGTGGCAAGAGTGAACATCCCTGTTGTTGTTCCTGACCTTAGGGAAAAGCTCTCAGTTTTTCCCCATTAAGGATGATATTTGCTGTGGGTCTTTTGCATATGGCTTTTATGATATTGAGGTATATTTCTTCTGTTCCTACACTGCAGAAGGCTTTTATCTAGAAATGATGCTGTATTTTGTCAAATCATTTTTCTGCATCAATTGAGAGGATCATATGGTTCTTGCCTTTAATTTATTTATTTTTGACACATAACATTTAATTAGTTTCAGTTATACAACATTGATTCAATATTTGTATATATTATGAATGATCACCACAATGTCTAGTTAACATCTATAACATACATGGTTACAAAATCTTTTCTTGTGATGAAAAGTTGTGATCTATTCTCTTAGCAACTTCCAAATATCCAATATGGTATTATTAACTATAATCACTATGCTGTACATTATATCCCCCATGAATTATTTATTTTATAGCTGGAAGTTTGTACCATTTTATTCTTTCACCCATTTAGGTATAATCATGTTGATTGATTTGTGGATGGTGAACCACTTCTAGAGCCCAGGAATAAATCTCACTTGGTTGTGGTACATAATCCTATTAATTTACTGTTGAATCCTAGTAGCTGGTATCTTGGTGAGAATTTCTGCATCCATGTTCATCAGGGATATTGGTCTGTAATTTTCATTTTTAGTGGGGCGTTGTCTGGGTTTGGGATCAAGGTGATCAAGGTAATGCTGGGTTCATAGAATGAGTTTGGATGGGCACTTGCGTGGCTCAGTCAGTTAGGTATCTGCCTTTGGCACAGGTCATGATCCCAGGGTGCTGACATCAAGTCCCACATCAGGCTCCTTCCTCAGTGGGGAGCATGCTTCTCCCTCTGCCTGCCACTACCCTTGCTTGTTCTTCCTTTTTCTCTCTCTGACAAATAAAAAAATAATCTTTAAAAAAAGAATGAGTTTGAAAATTTTCTCTCCATTTCTGTTTTTTGAAACAGTTTCCAATGAATAGATATTAATTCTTCTTTAAATATTTGGTAGAATTTCCTTGTTTTGGGGGATATTTTTGATTACCAATTCAATATCTTTTCTCGTTGTGGATGTGTTAAGGTTTTCTATTTCTTTCTTTTTCAGTTTTGGTAGTTTATATGTTTCTAGGAATGTATTCATTTCTTCCAGATTGCCTAATTTGTTGGCATATTATTACTCATAATATTCCCTATAATTGTTTGTATATATGTGGTGTTGGTTGTGATCTCCCCTCCTTCATTCATAATTTTGTTTATCGGGGTCCATTCACTTTTCCTTTTGATAAGTATGGCTAATGGTTTATCCATCTTATTAATTCTTTCAAAGAACATGCTCCTAGTTTCATGATCTGTTCTACTGTTCTTTTGATTTCTATTTCATTGGTTTCTGCTCTAATATTTATTATTTTCCTTCTTCTTGATTTGGCTTCATTTGATGTACTTTGTCTAGATCTTTTAAGTGTAAGCTTAACTGTGTATTTGAGAATTTTTTTCTTTCTTGAGGAAAGCCTGTCATATATACTTCTCTCTTAGGAGGACTGCCTTTGCTGCATCCCAAAGGCTTTGAACTGTTGTGCTTTCATTTTCACTACACTCTATTTAATTTTAAAGAAAATTCTTAGGGTGCCTGGGTGGCTCAGTGGGTTAGGCCTCTGCATTTGACTCAGGTCATGATCTCGGGGTCCTGGGATTGAGTCCCACATTGGTCTCTCTGTTCAGCAGGGAGCCTGCTTCTCCTCTTTCTCACTGCCTGCCTCTCTGCCTGCTTGTGATCTCTCTCTCTCAAATAAACAAATAAAATCTTTAAAAAATTCTTCTTAAATTTCCTGATTAACCCTTTCTTTTTTTTAAATTTCTTTTCAGCGTAACAGAATTCATAGTTTTACACCACACACAGTGCTCCATGCAATGCGTGCCCTCCACTATACCCACAACCAGGCTCCCCCAACCTCCCACCCCCCGCCCCTTCAAAACCCTCAGGTTATTTTTCAGAGTCCATAGTCTCTCATGGTTCATCTTCCCCCCAATTTCCCTCAACTCCCTTCTCCTCTCCATCTCCCCATGTCCTCCGTGTTATTTGTTATGCTCTGCAAATAAGTGAAACCATATGATAATTGACTCTCTCTGCTTGACGTAATTCACTCAGCATAATCTCTTCCAGTCCTGTCCATGTTGCTACAAAAGTCGGGTATTCATCCTTTCTGATGGAGGCATAATACTCCATAGTGTATATGGACCACATCTTCTTTATCCATTCGTCTGTTGAAGGGCATCTTGGTTCTTTCCACAGTTTGGCGACCGTGACCATTGCTGCTATAAACATTGGGGTACAGATGGCCCTTCTTTTCACCACATCTGTATCTT